>CM037851.1:156069245-156354921 GCA_021234595.1 Delia radicum | reverse complement strand
AATGCTAAATTAACATAAAGGAGTCAAAGGGTTAAATAACTGGGGTAACATTATACTAGCGACCAAACCAAAGATTTTGGCCAACCACCCACTCATTCACTGACACACACGTACATCTAACGTTTGTTATAACCAGGAACAGTAACTTCATGCATTAAAAAAGTGTTAAAGTCGCCTCAAATATTCATGAAAAAATCTTCAAATAAGCATTCAAATTAAATATATACATTTACAATTTTCTTAAACAGTTTTAATTAAATTTTAACCGTATTTGTATTCTCGATTAAAATAATTGATAGGGATCTTTATGTAGTCATCTCAATTACCATGTGAAGCTATATGTAATCTTATTTAATCTCATACGAGATTTGAGCCCATATGATTGTATCTCTTTGTATAGGTTTTCATCTATCTGCTGCAATTACATAAATGTACAATACAATTTTATCCCAACTATGGCCACATAGAATTGTATAAAATTGTATCAGCTTTATATTAAATGTATCAGTTTATATCTAAACTAATAACAATATATATAATTATATAAAAATCAGATATTATTATATCCGGTTTTGACCTGATATAATTGTATACGATTTATGTAAAACTGATACATCTAATATAATTAGTTGCAACTTTTAAGGTACGTTTCACATTATCAAATATTTGAACAAAATATTTGTTTCCATATTTGCTTCCAATTGCGTCAAATAAAAAATTATTTTATTTTATGTTCAAACTATGATCAAATATTGATGGTTTTTTGTTTGTTCAAACAGCTCTCAATAGTGTCAAATAAAAAACGAAAAAATATTTTTCGAGCGTTCAGATTGAAACAAATATTTGTATTAAATATTTATTTAATCAAAGTGTAAAAAACATAGATTTATTTAATCGAAAAACTAACTGTTTTTTAAAAAAATTGATCACTCGGGATCTCTCTCGGACCTAGCCTATTTATGTTATAAGGGTATATTAATACTCCTGTGGAGCAACAATTTTGTCCGTTTTGGTCTATCTCGCTTAGTTTTGGAGATACTGGACATTTTAAATATCGCCATTTTGTAAAATGGCTTGTATCTCGAAAACTAGCATAATATCGCAAAATGGACAACATTTTTGGAAACCTTAACAAAATCAGCTTACCGACAACACAATGTGAACAGTGTTCCGATTCCAATCATTCCCCGTTTCATTCCATATCGTTCCGTTTTGGACCAATGTTACATTCTGTTATCGGAATGATTAATTTTTTATTTTCACACGTACGACACACAATGTGTACAGTGCTCCGATTCCAATCGTTCCCCATTTCATTCCTTATCGTTCTATTTTGGACCAATGTTCCAATCCTTATCTGTAATTAAATTTTTTTAATATCTATTTACATTTCAGTTTTTTTATAAAGCCTTTTATTAATAAATTTATTAAAACAATTTATAATTGACGATTTTAAAACCCCTATTATTTGCCATTGTTTGTTCTTTTTTTTCCATTTTTTTTTGTAAGATCAAATAAATATTTGCTCAAATCAGAAGAAAATATTTGATAGCTAGTGTTCACACTATGGTAAGTTTGTCAATATTTATTTGAATGCAAATAATTTTATTTGACCAAAATTAGCTGATTTGCTGTTTGAACACACAAAAATATTTTGTGTTCAGATTACGGAAAAGAAATATTTCATGTTTTTTTGTCAAATATTTGACTAATCTGAACGTACCTTTAGTCTGGTAAAATTGCACTATCAGTCGCTGATCCAGAAAAAGTTTTTAAGAGGGGAAATTAGAGTATTTTTAAATCAACTTTTTTAACTCTTTTTCACATTTTAGTATGGTAACTTTAATTTGGGGGGGGGGGAGGGGTGTCCCGTTTTCAATCCTCCTGGATCCTATCAACCGTAAGTTCATAAAAATATTAAGACACATATTACTTTTTTGGCTATTTCAACAATTTTACTACATAAATCTTTTCTAAGTTTTAATACACATTACGTTAGTGTGCTCAAACGAAAGTTGATTCTGGAAAAAAAAAAAATCGAGAATACTTAAAGTTTACTACTCGTATTTTTTAGATATTTGTACAAATTGGCTTAAGTTTGGTAATGCTGAACATATTTTTGGAAATTGTTTATAAATTTCCATAGATTAATTTTGGTACCCTACATCTTTCAATTTAAAACAACATAATAATTAAATTACTTGTTTCAAACTAAATAATGCTGTTATAACCCAAATTAAACTATGGAAATTTTATAAATGTTTTTCCATAATACATATTCTCAGCATTTCCAATCTTCTAAATTCTGAACAACAATTTTACAAAGGCCGCGGATAGCAACTATAAGTATATACCTTTAAAAAAAATATTTGGATTTTATCCATAAAAGCGCCGAAATTCGAGATTTTTTTTAAATGTGGGACAAGCCATCAGATTTTAAATGCAGCAATATATAGTTTTATCCAAAAGAAGATCTATATTTTTCTGGTACATAACGATACATAAATATGGAATAGGTCAAGATATCCTTTTATCCAAAAACGAAATACATTTTGTATAGTACACTATATATTATTATATATAATTTTGATTTCTGTTATATCTAAGTATACATGTATTATAAGTATATGTATATAATATATATAAGTATATGTATTTACATATAAAAGCATACCATAACATATATATTTAAATAAATAATGAATGATTATATGTGAACGTTTTTACTCGGGTTGTGTAATATATTCTCCTGCAAACCTTTCTGCACAATTGTAACAAAATTCTAATTATTTACATTGAAAAAGACTCATTAAAAAAAAACACAAAACCTGTATCTCTTAAGCCCAGTTTGCATACATAATTTTTTTTTTGTATTATTAATTAATAATCATATAATTACAAATTATATACTATTAACCTAACCGAGCACTAGCTACTATGGCCTTCGGCGCGTTGAAGCGAAACAGACCAGTGCCTCTGGTGGAAATCGAACCCACGACCACCGCACTGATAAGCCAGCACGCTACACAACTATCCTACCGGGGCGCACACAAACATATATAATTTAAGGAGTACTCTTAAAAGGGCTTGAGAGCTTGGATCCACTTTAGTACATATGCTCGTTGGTCAGAGCGCGTATCCATGGGGAATGAGACATTTCCTAACCCAAAATCAATTTTTTTAATACAAAATATAAGAATAATAGAAATTTTTGTAAAAAACACTCAAACTTCAAGCACACAACCCACTCTCTCTCCAATATTTTCATGGGATTCGCGCCTGTCGTTGGTCCAAAATAAATTTATGTTTGTTTAAAGAAAAAAAAGACAAATTCAATAAAAAATATGCCTATAAGTAAAAATATGCATTTAAAGCAAAATAAGTAAATAAGTTTACATGCATTTGCTAGAACTTCCAGTCCCTGGTTATAACTTGGTTAACATTTATTTTGCTCATTACGACGTGCGTGAAAATATACAATAAAATGACACTAGCAAAGTATGAGCAGAGGTATTGATTTTACTTGTAGTTGATATGGTAACAACAATAGAAAATGGGTGGTATTACATTGTGTTGGTTGTTTGGTTGGCTGATATTCGTGTATCATCATAAAATTTCAAATTACCAAAAAAAAAAAAGAAACTTTAGCATGGAACACGATGTCACATAACAAACAATACATTAAGGTTTTGATAGTAGTAGGTGGCTTCAGTGTTGCCACAGAAACTTACAGTGTTTTGTTTAAATATAAAACTAGAAACCGGATTTAAAACATTATGTATCGTATCTAAATTTTTAATTTAACATCTTCGGAAAACTTTTCAAAAAATAATGCTTTAAAACCATAAATACTTATTTAATCATTATTTTAAATATAAAGTAATGATCAAGGACAGGAATTTCAATGCACATAAAAAAGAGTTGTATGCATGAAAAATCTTAAAATAGTTATGCACTAAAAACTGAAAAAATATGCACTTAAAATGTTTTTTATGCAATTATTTTCATGTTTTAAGCTATTTGAATAAAATTTTAAAGTCAATTTGTATTGTTTAATATATTCTCTGCATCCATTTTGCACTATTAACACAAAATTTTAATTATTTGATTTAAAAAATACGCATTTAAAAAAAAGGCTAAAACCTATACGACCACATTGAGAGAATTATCTGCATGATATCAATGAATTTTTGCATTAGATCTATGAAATTGTCGCTGGAACTCGTCCTTTGAAACTTTTCATTAAAATCCATGCAGTTTGTCATAAAATTTAATTTCATATTATTTATTCAAAATTTCATAAGACTAATAGAAAAGGTTTCATTAAAAATAGCTTCATTAAAATGTTTCATTCATATTGCATAGACAATTTCGTTAGTTTAGTGAAAAAATTTCAATTAAAACTTGTCCAGGGAATTCTCTCTGTGCAGTTTGCAAATAAAATTGAAGAGAAACACTTAAAAAACGCTTAAGCAGCTTGGGTCTATATGCTACAACTCAAAAAAAAAAGTTTGTAAGCTAGTCAGGAGGATGCTTTCAAAAAAGTTGCTAATGTCAGCAAAATCTTTTGCTGAAAATCAGCGAGCTGATTTTTCGCAACAAAATTAGTAGATTCAGCAAAAGTTTTGCTAACACTTAGTGGATTAGAAATAAAAAAGCGTTGGTAAAAATTAATAAATTTTTTGCTGAATTTTAAGTAGACTGAAAAAAAACGCAAAAAATTTGTAGAAAAAATTGTAATTTAGTTAATTTATTTGCTGAAAATCATAAAACATATTTTTGTAATTCTTTTAAAAATATTTTACTATAATAACGAAATATAAAAATTTTCATTTTCCCACATTGACGACATGAATTAATTTAATATCTGAAAATATATAGAATAAATATATATAAACATAACAAAAATTTTCTTTCAATTACTTACATCAATGGTTGTCTAAATGATGCTATCTTTTAAAGGACGCAACTGCCGAAGATATTTATAGAAACGAAACGAAAAAATAAACAAAAACGAAACGAAAAAAATCAACCCTTTTTTGCAATACGAAAAAGGAACCATAAAAATCTACCTAAGATGTGTGTCTTGTCTTTCGCTTTAACTCTGTCTACATTTCTGTATATGTTTGTTTGCATTTTGACCACACTATTATTAATATTAAACATTTAGTTTAAATAAATAAATATTTTACTTTGTCTTTTATTTAATTAATATACAATTATTTTCACAAGCCGGTGACAACGCAAAATTTAAGTTGTTTTAATCCTCAATTTTGTTTTATGTATGAAAAAGAGACAAAAACTTCCATGGTTGATTTTTTTATATGTCTTATGTTGTACTTTTAGTATCATTTTCCTCTTCTCTACTACATCTTGACATGCCGCGACATCTGCTTCATTCTGCGTATATCTTTCAATCTGGTTGTCGTCCACACAATTAATGTGCTTATCAGCACAATTTTTTTTTAGCAAAATTAATTAGTAAAACATTAGTATATTAGTAAAGCATTAGTATAAAACAGTTAAGTGCTGAATAAGTATAAGGTGGCGCAAAAGTAATCCTCCTATCAGAAAATGCTATACATACAAATACATAATAAAAAAAAAAAACATCGGAAGGTTATTTTTGCGCCACCTTATATAACAAAAAATTTTAGCTGAAAAACACGATTTTGCAAAAAATTTTGCTAAAAAATAGTATACCTGATTTACAAGACGTTTTACTAACGTTTCTACTAACTTATTTTTTTGAGTGTAGTTAATCAAATATAAAATAATATTAAAAGTGATTTTTTGCGAAAAACTCGATAAAAATATGCAAAATAAGAAAAAAAAAAGGAAAAGTAAAAAATATAGAATAAAAATATTCATATAAAGCAAAATATTAAATAACAAATCGATGTCATTTTAATAGAACTCTTGATTCGCAAAGATATTTTGTGTAACCCTGTTATCAGTCTTAAGGAAAAAAAATCATTCATTTGCATGAATTTTCGGTCCCTGGTAATGATCTAAAAAATGTTTGAAAATCTATTTTTAGACTCGCTATTTTTCAACTCTTGTAGGTACATATATAACTATATATATTTTGTAAGCTTGAAAGTAATGACATTTTGTGCAAACAAGTATAATTTGTCGAGATATCGGTTGACTGACAACCTTGAGTACCTGGTTCGAGTCCCGTGTGGGCACATTTTATAAAAAAAAAATTATGAATAAATATTTTTTTATTAAATTTAGTTTTTTTTTCCAAAAATTAATTTGTATACTCATTATTTTGGCTGATACTGGTAAACATATGAGTAATTAGCAATGATATGTCATTATTTTGGGCAACATCGCAATATAAAAGTAATGATATTGTACTGAGAAAAAGTAATGGAACATTATCCCAGTCAGGTCGATTCTGACCATAATCCCGATTAGGCATTATGGCCGAAATTTTGTTAAGGGTAATGTGTTCCAGTTTCCGCTTGGGATCATCAGTCTCTAATTTCGTTCATAATTCTCAAAATAAAAATAGTGATAATGTCCTTAGGAATAATGACATCCTATTAATTTTTGTGTATAGAGACAACGTTAAAATGTTAATGAGCACAAAAAAAACGAAATTTTCAAATTTACCTCTTCTGACTTTAGTTAAATTTGGTATAAGTATTGTCCTATTAATCTAGTTTTTTAGTATTTAATAAGTAACATTCAAACTAATATGTAAAACGGTGCGCCCTGGTAGGCTAGTTGGTAGCGTGCTGGCTTATCAGTGCGGGGGTCGTGGGTTCGATTCCCACCAGAGGCACTGGTCTGTTTTCGCTACAACGCGTCGAAAGCCATAGTAGCTAGTGCTCGGTTAGGGTAATAGGATATAATTTGTAATTATATGATTATTAATTATAAAAGAAAAAAAAAAAATATGTAAATAAATATAATTAACCGGGAAGCTCCTACTTCATAAAATGTGGGTGCCCAAGCTGCATTATATCAAAAAAATCACTTTTCTTTTGGGTAATATATTTGAAGAGGTATATCAATTTCAAGATCGCATATTTTCCACAATAATTCTGATAGAGACTCAATATTTAGTTTGTGTTGAACTACATTGAAATTACTTTTGCATAAATAGACATTCGATTCAACGAGGTTGCTGCAATCGCTGATTTAGTGTTCCTTTTACTACAGAGCAAAAGGGAGGTATTTATATAAAATAAAATTTTTTCAGGTTTTTAAAGATCACAGTTTAGACACTACAGTGGACGAAGCCAGTTTTCTTTTTTTTTTTGTTTTGAAAAACTTTTAAAAATAAAATATATAATGACACATAACAAAAATGGATTACCAACTGAAAATAGTGTTACAAAAATTTTCGATATGTTATTAAGGCATCTCCATCACAAAAATGACCAAATATTACATTTTTAAAAGTAGCCTGTGGTCACGATATAAACTTTGAACTTTCCGTTTTTTAATGTCCTCGAAAAATGTTAAAAACAGAAATATAATCTATCTTATAATTTTTTTTTTCTCAATTTCATATAAAAAATGTATTTATATTTTTTTTTGTGGAAGGCATTTGATAAACGTATCTTTACTCTATTTTAACAATCAGTTTAAGCAAATTTCATTGCGGTATCTTCAAGAGTAACGTGTGTTCTAACTACTTATCTTTATTCTGAATCATTAGAAAGAGACAATCATATGATAAAAGACATGAAAAAAAGAGAAAAAAATCTATTTTTGGCAAACTCAAAATTGTGACGTGATGGAAAAATGTGGAGGCTTGATTTCGAATTAGGCATCAAGAGTATATTAATCACATATCGGTATTCAAACCAAGGAAGCTTGTCCAGGTGGTGTTATCATACTTTTTGAAAATCCACCATAACCTGAAATGTTTCGTCTGGATAATAATTTTTGCTTTTCATTTTAGTTCCGATTCATGTCAAAGCGTCTTCAGATGACAATTCTTTAGAAAGTAAAAATTTTTATTATTTTCTTTTGGAGAACTATAGCAAGCAAAATCCCAGCTTGACTAAAATTGTCATTGCTAATTACGAGCATTAAAAAGATATGGCTTTTTGTAAGAAATGGAATATCATTTTGTTGAGTCGAGCAAATTTTTTAAGTTTGTCGACTTAGAATAAAGCTCCTTAGATAAATCAAATTGCATAATTCTTCTTCCTAAAAATAAAGTCATCTTAGCCAAGTGAAATTTGGTACACACATTTGGACGACTCATGGACTCTAAACTGGTCCAATATTAAAAAAAAAAAAAAAAAAAAAATAGTTACCCCGACGAACCATTTCAGATTATGATCGATTTTTCGTCAAAGAGGTGGTAGCGGAGTCTTGAAGTATGTTAAGTGTCATAGCAGAGCACAAATTGTTTTGCATTATTTATTCATAATTTGAAAGCAAATATTTATCACGAATATGTATCAAATTATAAAAACACTTTTAGCGCTGAATTTCACAAAATTTAGTTGCTTTTTGCATTAAAAACATCGATTTTCGACTTTTTTAATTATATTGCATATTTTGGGTTATAACAAAACGATGCAAAACTAAATTGTATTTAAAATTAATGGAAAAAAGTTGTTAAATAAGCCAGTGAGGAAAAAGTAAAAAAAAAAAATATATTTTTCCGAAAAACTGAGTTTAATATCACTGAACTTAGATTTATTTCGCTGGCAAATAATGAATAAATTTGAAAAATTATTAACAATGCAGAAAATGGATTGAAGGAGGTTTTGTATCAAGTAATATTATGGTAGAAAAACATTGAAAGTTGCCAATTTTTTGGAAAAATTTCACATATTGATGGGAGAACTTATAATTATTTCGCCCACTGCATTATTTGGGTTATTTTGAGCATATTTCGATTTAAAGGCATATTTTAAGCACATAGTTTGGCTATTTTACTTCATATTTTATGGGCATATTTCCTATTTTAGTTGCATGAAATTCTTTGCTCTATTAATTACATATGAATCCACCACTTCTGATTTCAACCAGACTTGGTATAGAATATCTACGTCTTATAACTCTAACCTCGTTCAAATGTAGGACAGCTAAACATAGCGGAGCTTGAAAAAGTCGCGTTTAAACATATAAAAAATATTCGAAAATTATAAAGAAAGTTGTCTTACATAATATTCATATCGTTTTAAACGGCTACGATATTCGTTAAAGCTGCTTAAATTGTAGTTTTACTAGAGCACATAAATTATTCACTTCTACACGGCAAAACGCATTGATTTCACAAAACGCGGCTCAAAAGCTGTATTTAAAAAAAAAAAAACAGTTTTTTTTAAATTTTAAAAAAATGTATGATAAATATAAATTAGTTCCCTATAAAGTGGTCCAAATCCCTATGTGGAGCTCTTACGGTATCCTGAGCTATGAATAAAAATGTGAAAAAAATCAGCTGTAAAGCCGTTAACTCAGAAACCACATAGGAATTTGTGACAGTATCAAAGAATAATTTATAATTAACATATATTTTTTTTTTTAAATTGTAGAAAAACCAGTTTTTTAAATACAGCTGTTTGTGCAATGGATTTTGAAAAAATGCATTTTACTGGCAAGAAGTGAATTATTTTATGAAGCAGTATAATCACGATCTAAATACCTTTGAAATGAGATACCAATGACTATTGTAGGTTAGGTTAGGTCAAAAAGAGGATTCGGAGAAGGGAAATGCTTCCCTAGTCCGACTCAAGTCCTGAGGACTTCCACTTAAGACAGAATGTCGGCTTGTTGTGCGCTCTAAAAAAAATCGGTCCCATGTCAATTTAATACCCCAGGAACTCCGTCGCACTGACGAAATTCCTCAACCTCTTCCATCCTATGCCCCTAAGATCCCCCAATGTGGATATTGGGTCACTGGATAGTATTTCGACCCGGATCCTGGCAAATGCCCGGCATTCACAGAGATAGTGTTCCAGGGTCTCCTCGTCCTCCCTACAGGCCCTACACACTCTCGAGTCCGCCCTACCAATACGGTGGAGATGGGCCCTTAATGTCGAGTGTCCCGTGAGGATTTCCATCAAAAGACTCAGTTCCTTCCTATTCAGATTCAGAATTTCCCTCGTCCTCTCCCTGTCCGGGTTTCCCCAGAGAAATGACTATTGTAGCTTAAACCGTTAAAAATATATGGCAATTATGTGCCAGGTAGAAATTACCAACCGAACAAACAAATTTGTACTAGCAAACCACTGCTATTTTTGTAAAACCCACCCGTGCTAAAAATTACCAATGGTACAACTAATATTGTACTAGAAAAACACCATTTTCTTTGTAAAGCATGTGTTTCCCAATTTTACTAATATCCCAGCAAAAAATAGTGCTTACCCAGAAGCGCTTCCAGATGTCATTATTTG
The DNA here is from genome assembly GCA_021234595.1 of Delia radicum. Classification (NCBI taxonomy): domain Eukaryota; kingdom Metazoa; phylum Arthropoda; class Insecta; order Diptera; family Anthomyiidae; genus Delia; species Delia radicum. The sequence continues at coordinate 156,344,545 of CM037851.1, read as the reverse complement.
ATAACAAAGCGCTTGATTTATAAAGAAGGCATGATTTTTGTTCGCGATGTCCCACTTTGTATGTCTCTTTTAAAGCGCTTCTTTCATGTGCTCTTAGAAGCAATAGGCACTAAGAAGAGCTTTTTTGTATGTTGACAACATTGGTGTTTCATGGTATGCATACTTTATTTCTTCATTGTAAGCATTATTCGCTGCTTGAAAGAAGGAATTCTGGGAAGCAAGACGAATGCCTTTCCTAATTGCTTTAAAGTATGCAAGGCGGTGAAGTGCTATTTTGGAAGCATACAAATGAAGTTACTGCTTACTAAATCCAGGTTCTTTTTTGGTGGGATAACTAGCAATTAGAAACATTAATTTTTTATATTTTATCATACGTCTCATATTAAAATATGATGTAAACGACTAAGACGGAACTGTATTGCTGTTTTTTAAATGTGTTTTATAATATATAATATAATATTTCTCAAAACTAATCAAATTTAGGGCATTTCAAAAGCACAACATTTCTGGAACTTCCAAAGTTATGTCAACGGTGACAAGTTCGCTCAAACCAACGGCTGACCACTGTTATAAATCGGGTAACAGTACACTACAGTCAGGATTGTTAGTCCTAAGTTCTGCCAACGCATAACCGACCATCACCGACGATCTGCCAACACTGTGCCAATTGTATTTTTCTGCTTGGTTATTTATCTGGTTGTATGAAAACAAACCTTTTTGTTTCGTAACCTCTCTTTTTACTGAAATCCATTTCAGCTACGCGGTACCACAATTAAAAAAATCTTAAAAAAAATCTCAAAAACATTAGCCTTCAACTAAAATCTGGTAACTATAGCTTGTTTTCACACTGAAGAAAAAAAGTCTCCAACTAAACCAGGGAAAGAGTTGAGGGCAAAATTGTATTATATTTATATGGCTGTGGTTTATACGTGCATATTCTAAAGGGTTATTTACATTAGGGTGTCCCTTCAAAATAAGTTTGTCATTACAGTCAGTTTTATTGCAAATGGTTCCAAATAGAAGAAATCGATATTTTTATTGGAAAATGTTAACACGTGCCAAATTTTGGCTGATTATAGCATATTTTTGAAAAAAGTGTATTTATATTAAAAATATTTAAAATTATAGATTTTGGAAAATTAATTTTGTTTACTTCATTTATTCCTATTAATATTTTCTAAATTATTCAGATATGAAATTATGACTTCATCGGATATTCTTAACCCACTTTAGCTTGGATTTAAAAATTACACACAAATAGTAATTTTAAAAAGATAGTAATTTTAAAAAATTTAAAGATTTGGGTAGTAATACAGTTTCTTTATTTTTAATGTAAATATCAGTCATTTGTAGAACAACTTAAATTTTTTACTAATCTTGTAGTTCATTTAGAAAAACAAACCAGATCAAATGACTGTTTTAGGATTTTACATTCATTTTTTACAGTTATGTTTTATTATTTAAAAAAAAATAAATGTTTGTTTATTTTTACTAGCATATGTGATTCATTTTTTGAACATTAAAAAACAAATGACAATGTTAGTTGAATTTACTGAAATGTAAGTCGTCCTTTCTTTAAGCGAAATTTCATTTGTTTTTAACTACATTTGCAGTGGTCTTTACCTAGATAGTATTCTAAGTGTACTTAAAGAAAAAAATAAATTGATGAAATGATAATTAATGAAAATCTGAGAGAAATTATTCTAGAAATTTCCTAGTGGATCTTTTGTGGTCAAGAGTGGAAACATTAACCCTATGTAGAAACAATTTACATAAATAGTTATTTTTATCAAGTGATTTTTTTTGTTTGATATATTAAAAAATTTGCAATCTCGTAGCCATAATTACACAAAAAAAAAAAAATTCATGCTATTTATGAATAAATCTCCAATGTACTAATTTATGAACTTTTTCATACCATTTATGAACAGTTCAAAAAAATACTGGGAAAGTTTGTGTCTCGTAAGTTATGACAAGGTTCTTAAAATATATGTATAAACACTTATTATTTATGAAAAAAGTACTTAAAAAATTTGCCAATGGACAAAATTCTAATATTTAAGAAAACTTGCATAAATTGTAATAATACTGGGAATTTTATGTGCCTTTTCATAAATGCTATGGAAACTAGGAACACTTCAAAAATAGTAAGTAAATTTCATACATAGTATGAACCTTTAAAAATATGAACTTTTTCATAAAAAGTTATGAATTTTATTTTTTTGTGTGTAGAATAGCGTTGCATATGTTTTTTTCCACAGGCCACTAAGATTTAATATTAAAACTAGTCAAACTAAGATGATATTTTTTCCAAAAATTTTACAAACATTAAAGTTTTGTTCAATTTTCGACAAAATAATCAATTTCCATAAAATGCCCGGGAAAGAAGTCGCTACACATAAATACAAATTATAGTTTTTCCCATTTATTTTGTTTTTTTTCCTTTAATTACAACTCTTATATTATAAAAACAGCAATCGATATCTCCAAATTAGGCATTTTAAAAATTCTTTAAAACTAATTTTATAAAACACGTTTTTGAATTTTTATCAAATTTTTGTGTCATTTTTGATTCAGGGCAAACGATTCCGATGAAGTCAGAATTACATATCTGACTAATTATGAGCATACATAGAACAATTTATCAACATAAATTATAAAATACAAGATTTTATTTGAATTAAATTTGTTTCTAAACAATATTTAATTAAATCAATTAATATTTTAATTGACTTTTATATATAAATGTCTATATAACTATATGTATATAATTATATATTGACTTTTATATATAAATATATAAATTATATATAAAATATATGTATATGCATATATAATATTTTAGATATATTCTCATATTATTTTTCATATACTGTTAAAAAGAAAAGTTTTAGTAAAAATACCAATTCCGTTTGTAGTTTACAAACAAAACATGCACACAAACAAATACACAAACAGAGACAGTACCCTGCAGTTTTAAAACGTAGCTAGTGACTCTATGTAGTCAGTTATTTAGTTAGCGAAAAGCCTGACTAGCTACTTGAGAGGCTACAGGTAATGCTAGAATTCGCCTTTTGATTATTTAAGTATGAAAACAAGCCAAAAAAAAAATAAAAACAACGGAATGAACCGTTATCCCAATACAAAAGAATATTATGACTTTTTGTTTTTTTTTTTGTGTTGGCGTCAGTTTCTATTGAAAGTTCGTGGAAGTCAGATCGGTCGCGTGGTTGTGTTATTAAAAGAGGTAAAATGGCCAGCAAAAGGCAAATGAAACGTTTAAATATGCAATCTTTAGCAATTTTAACTTTTACTCATAGCTTTATTTTCTTTTTTTCAGAATCTATACCAATTACGGAAAAAAATTCGGGGCCTGCGGAAGAGCAATTGCGGAAAGCCATTCAACTGCAAAAAAAGGGAAATAAAATCAAAATGTTTAAAAAATAAAAATGAATATTTTTAATTTACTTTAATTTAATTTTTAAACTGAATTTTTAATTTTGAATTCATTTTTAATTGTTAATGTGAAAGAATGGAAAATTTTTAATTTTTTTTTATTTTTTTATTTTTTTTTAATAAATAAGAAGCAAATTAAAAAACATTAAACTTGTCCTTTCTTTGTTCAGATAGAATAATTGAAATATGAAATATATGCTTCAATTAAATTATTGAATGCAATATTTATGGTCTGGCGAATTCGTCAATCGGATTGTACTAGTCAAGTAGTTAGTACAATGTTGTTAATATTTCGTCAGTGCTTTGTAACTAGCGATCTGCAAGGTACATGGTAGTGCAGAGGGTAGTCACTGACTACCGTCAATGACATCCCCATGTTAAATTCATCAGTGAAAAGCATTGCTGGTAGTCTGGCGGGTAGTTAATGGTAACTATTGGTAGTTAGGGAAATAGCTAAAGATTCGTTAGCTACGTCGACTGCAGGGTATTACCAAAAACACAAATACATACAAACGAATCGTTCATACACTTTTTTTTGAGTATCAAAATTGTTTTTGTACATAGTTATTTATAGCTTTTTTTCTTTTCATTTTCAATAAAAGTTTTAATATTATCATGGACGTGGTAGGCGCAAAATCAATTGAAATATTAATTGATTCAGAAAATTTTTAATTGAAACCCGTTTTTAGTTTTTTCTGTGTATTAAAGGTATAAATGAAGTAAAAATTAAAATTTTATAAAATTTCGAATTTTGAAAACTTTTCGGCCAAAGTACGGCACGGGTTATCTTTTTCAAAAAAAAAAAAATAAATTCTCTCATTTGGAGCCATTTGCAATAATGTAAATAAAAAAATCGATAAATCCTTATTTTAATGGACATCCCAATGTGTATATGTGTACACACACACATAAAAGAAATATTTTCTTTATTTTAGTACTTTTGTTTAATTTGTTTGCAGCAAAATAACTTGAGTCATGTTCTGATTTTAAATATTCATATCTATTTTTTTTTATACTTGACTTGACTTGACTACCTTAAGTACTTTACTCATATGTACACACAGGAAAACAATTTTGCCATTTGCCAAATAAAATTCGGTTACTACGACTCAATATCGATTAATATGACTGAAACCCAAAATATTTAGGCAAAAATTTAAATACGGTTGTACGTACCGAATATATTGGTTGTTACCAGCAATGTACACTTTTCAATTCGGTTGGCACTATAGTTATCTGTGCATATGTATGTGTGTATCTCAATTCCTAGACCCGAGTACATAGGCTAGGAAATGCTGCTTACGCGACGTAGGCACACCTACACTAAAAGCTTCATCATTTTAATTACAATACTGAAGTTCATCTTTATATTTTTATATTATTTATATTAGTGTGTGTTTTGGGCACCACTGATGCACAGTGGGATATATCAAAAATTTTTGGAAGTAATTTGGCTATTTCTTACTTAGTACTTCGACTGCAATGAATGGAATAGTCAGTGACGTAATATCGAGTTTAAGTTTTGATTTTGAATCTTCCAGACCCCACAGGGCCGGCAATATGACCAAAATAGGGAACTCTTTACATATAACATTTTGAGTGTTTGCCATTCTTTTATTTCTAATCCGATTTTCAGAATCTTAACACATTTGTAATCTGCTAACAAAGACTAACAGAATACATGCCTACATGTGAGGGTTGTCTAATAGTTCCCTAGATATTCCCATTTAAAAATGTGAAATTCCAAAGTTGGTCAGACTCAGGTCCAGCTTTCGTGAATAGCGAGAAGAAATCTGTGCCAATGTCTTCTTTAAAATATTGGTTATTTTGCTAAATAAATTCTTGATTAAATAAAAGGAAATAGTGCAATATCTTGTTCCACTTTGAAATATTTTCTCTCTAAACATAGAACGTGTGCATACTATTCTAAAAGGTATTTTTGTAAAACAACGAGTTGTGTCAAAAATTTTTTTCGATTTCTATATACTTTCCCCTCAGCCACTTATAAGTATTAACATTTTAAAGAAAATATCAATTTTAACCCACTTAAATTAAATTGACCAGAATCGAATGTAGAAAATGTAAGAAATCTCTTTTTGGGAATTTTTATTTTTATTTTTGGGAATTGTGGGATTACCTAATTATCAAAAATTTATTTATTATTATTATTTTTTTTTTAATTTATTTTTTTTATTTTTAAAATTTGGTTTTTTTACTTAATTTCTTTTTTCCACCTTCTTCGAACAAGTCGAAAAATCTGAAAAGAATATTTTCTTAAGCACAGTACAACCTTAATAAATTTCAGAATGGAAGTCGAATGGATTCTATTTTTTTCCATTGTAGCACCATTGTAGCACATACAAATGTAATTTTTCGTGGTACTACAATGGAAAAAAATCGGAAAAAATATAATCCATTCGACTTCCATTCTGAAATTTACAGGGAATATTAAGGTGATACTGTGCTTTAAGAAAATATTTTTTCAGATTTTTCGACTTGTTCGAAGATGGTGGAAAAAAGAAATTAAGTAAAAAAACCTAATTTTAAATATAAAAAAAATTAATTAAAAAAAAAAAAACAATTTTAAAAAGATGGTTCAAATACCTTTAAAATAAGGTATTAAACTTTAAAATCCATTCACTAGTTTTAGAAAACATTGGTTTAAAAATTGTCATGTAGGAAGATTTTTCACGATTTTGAAGATTTTCAAATGCACATAACTTTTTGAAAAAAAATGTTTAATTTTTTTCTGGAAACACGTGTAAAATATTTTTTAATAAAGAATACGTACTAAAATTTTAAAAACCATCGGAGACATAAAAATAAAATTTTTAGCAAAAATCGTACGGTCTGACATGGAATGACTCATATGTAAGCATGTTTTTTGTTAGTCTATACTATTGTTATAATCTTTTAATCTTAAATCTTTTAAAATTCGGATTAGAAACAAAAAATGGAGAGCACTCCAATCAAAATCGTATATGCAACAAGTTCCCTATTTTGGGTGGTCATATTGCCGCCCCCGGGGGTTTGAAAGGCACACACATTCATGAATAATGTTATATGATTGGTTGAAAAAAGTTTTATTTCCGAGATTTAAGGTGTTTGAGCTTTTATAGCTATTGAGATGCTAATTAATATGGTCCGTTTTTAAATTTGTTTCGGAACTTTCCTTAAGCAGTCTCAAAAGATAACAATTTGATGATCCCAGGAAAACTTGCTATTACCATAGAATGGGAAATGGAAGAAGAAAACAAGAATCAGAAGTACTTATAGTTGAGGCCAAGAACACCTGATTTTAACATGGGGGTGTCATAGGAGGCAAGGCCTTGCCTTGTGCTTACATATAGGGACAAAAATAAGACGTTACAAAATATGTAGTGAAATCATCAGTTACACATAAGTACTTATTTCATTTCTTATTTGTAGCATCAAAAGTAATGCTTAAAGCCATTATATGACGTATTACTTGTAAGGATGTTAATAAGTAGTTATTTATAGGTGCAAAAATAAGAACGTATTAACATGTACCTAAATAAGAAGGTATTAATAGGCAATAAAATAACTAGTTATTAATAAGGACAATTATAACTAGTTATTAATAGGTCCTAAAATAACTACTGATTTTAGTCATTACAAGGAAGGACTATAATAACTGCTTACCAGGAAGAAGTGTAATAAGTGGTGAACAGCGATTAATATTTTCTCAAGAAAAAAATTAAAAGACTTTGTTTATTAGTTTCTAATAACATTTATTAAACATAAAAAGAACAAAAAAAATTCACTATAAAAAACTAAAATCTTATATACTAGTACACCCAAAAAAAAGTTTGTAATATTAGCAACTCGTTTGCTGGGAGGATCCTAGCAGACAAAGTTGCTAACATCAGCAAAAAAGTTGCTAAACTCAGCAAAAAAACTTGCGAGTACGAGTTGCTAACATTACAAACTTTTTTTTTGGGTGTAGGAACTTAAATGCCTTATACATATTTAAAATTTGGCTGGTTTTTTAAAAAAAAGTACTTTAAAAATTTTTATTAATTAATAAACTACAAACAAAAAGGATTAACAAAACTGAATTTGACAAAAAATAATTGCAATTAAAAAATAATTATTCTTTTCGAGGCCAAAATTTTGTACTTATATGAATTATATATGAACTAACATACTCAATAGAATTTTTGTTTTTCAAAATGCTCTATACCTTCAGGAATGATAAGACGCGTTTCCGGGGATTTTCCAATTACCCTTTCATCAGTTATCTTTAGAAGGTGGGAATACTGCAAATAATAAACATCAAAAGTTCATATTATCTACCATCTACTACACCATCAACTAAGTGATAAGTAGTAGAATAGTTAATAAGCCTTTTCAAAATGTTTGTAGTATGTATTTCAAAAACTTCGAATGCATATTAACAGTTCTACTACTTTCATACAGAATTCATACAGAATTCTTTTGTCTTCTCCAACCAAACAAGATATTATTAAGGCACATGCAATGATTCAAATTTTTGTTGAAATGTTTCCAGCGCTATATGGTCGAAATAGTGTAACATATAATGTGCACAATCTTCTACACATATGTGAATGTGTCGAAGAATTTAAAGATCTAAATAGCATATCTGCGTATAAATTTGAAAACTATATGCAAAAAATTAAACAAAATCTAAAAATGCCCAAACACCTTTGCCAACAAATTTTTAATAAATTTTCAAATGATAAAGTTTTACTTAAAAATCCAGTTTACGGACTGCGGTATAGAAAAGGAGTTCCAAAGTCAATTTTGTTACCAAAAAGCTATTTTAGTACAAATATTCCAGACAACATTTGTCTTATGAAGGATAAAACTTTTTTACAAATCACTAAAATCCTACGTGAGGAAGAATTTCTAGCAAAAGATTTTCAAACTTACGAAGTTTTTTCAACGATCCCATGGATTCATTGGATTTAAATATTGCTTTGGTTGACGAACATGATGGCTCAGAAGAACAATTATTTAAAATAGAAAACATTCTGGCTAAAGTGCTTAAAATGTCGTACAATAATGAATATATATTGATTCCGGAAATTCATTCCATTCATGAAAAATTAATAGCGTAATATATAATACATATTTTCAAAAGCCAATTTCTTTTTTAATAAAAGTTTTCTTTTCATATTTTAGACAACAAATTTTTAAATCTTCAAAGGAAAATACTCGGTTATTCTTGGAAAATAAGAAAATTATTACCAAAAACTCTTAATGTATTAATAAATAAAATTTAATAATTTCTGCTTAATATCAATTATCTTAATTTTGTTATTTACTAAATAAGCTTTTGTTTTGTGAGAGTCGTTTAGGTATAACTATATATTTGTTTGCTTAAATAAATTGCATTTAAATTAATAATTATGATATATTATGAATCTTTATAAATATACCTTACAAAAAAGTAGTTACTTATTACCTTACAAGTACCGTGGATTGGGATTCAATATATTATATGCCCTGTGTTGAAAACCAATTAAACTTTTTTGAGCATCATTTGACTAACATTTTTAACAAGTCAGTTCCTGTAAAAACCTTAACTCTGAACTATAAGAAAAAAACATGGTTTAAAAATCCTAATTGAGCGAAGAGATTTTGCATATAAACGTTGGAAACGTTTTAAGACAAATGAACTTCATCAAGAATATTGTAGTATGAGAAGAGAAGTCCACAAATCTATTAAAAGCGCTAAATCTGATTACTACTCTGTACGTTTTGCGTCTGCTGTAGGATCAACAAAAACTTGGAAAATTATACGTGATATTGGAGTCGGAAAATCCAAGTCAAGCGATACTTCTGGAATTAATGTAGATATGCTAAATGAATCCTTTATTAGCCTCCCAAACGTACCTAATGATAATAATTTCTATGACCAATCCACTACCCCAATATTCAGGAAAATTTGTTTTTCTTTGAATGTGTAAGCGAAGCTGACGTGCTTTCTAGCTGTTTTGCTGTAAAATCAAATGCAGTTAGTTGGTTTTGACAACATACACCCAATATTTTTTAAAGCAACTATTCCATTCTTGTTACCTTACGTAACATATATTTTTAACACAATAATAACTAAAAGTGATTTTCCCAACAACTGGAAGTATGCAAAAATTATACCAACGCTCAAGTCTAATAACGAATATCGGCCAATTGCTATACTTCCGTACTTATCGAAAGTATTTGAAAAATTACTACACCGACAAATATATACTTATATTAACGAAAATAGTATGTTAACTGAGAAACAGTCAGGATTTCGCCCTAAACGCAGTTGTGTTACTGCCCTGATCGACGTATCAGAGGATATACGTAAAAGTATTGATAGTATCGTTTCTTGTACTGTTGGACCACTCCAAAGCGTTTGATACGGTTGACCATAATACTCTTTGTATGAAACTGAGTAAAATGTTCAACTTTTCTTCATCGTCAACTCTTCTTATAAAAAGTTATCTCACTAATCGATATCAATCCGTATCTGCAAATAATAAAAAATCTCGTCCGTTATCAGTGTCTAAAGGAGTGCCTCAGGGCTCAATCCTTGGACCACTGCTATTTACCATTTATGTCAATGATATAACAAACCAGTTACTACACTGCAAGGCTCATATTTATGCCGACGACGTGCAAATATATATAGGGAGTGGAAAAAATGACATGAATGCTTGTGTTACTAAATTGAATGAGGATCTTGGACGCATTCACACATGGGCAACTGCAAATGGTTTATGTCTTAACCCTTCTAAATCTAAATGCCTGATAGTAAAAAAGAAAACACTGCACTTACCTTTTGAGCCTGTGATCAATATCAATGGTAGAAAAATTGATGTTGTAAACTCTACGAAGAATCTAGGTGTAATTTTTAATGATACACTAACTTGGTCTGATCATATAAATGCAGCTGCTGGACGAACATATTTGATGTTACGCACACTGTGGAATACCCAATATTTTACACCATTGAAAATTCGTGAATTACTTGCCAAAACATATCTTATTCCCACCTTGCTATATGGATGTGAACTGTTTGCCAAATCTGACACAATGAGCGCACGAAAACTTACAGTTACCTTTAACAATATTTTGAGATATGTCTTTAACTTGAGAAAATATGATCGCATCTCTGTATTTGAAAAACGTTTATACGGTGTGACTCTTTATAATTTGCTAAAAATAAGATCATTATTACTGCTACATAAGATAATATTTACAAAAGAACCTGAATATTTGTTTAATAGAATAACTCCAACTCAATCTAGTCGTTTTAGAGACTTAGTACCGTTCAATCGAAGAACTTTGGTCTCTGATTGGCAATTTTAAATCCATGCTATTAGTCTCTGGAACAGTCTACCTACAAACATACAAATCATAGGCAACGCTTTGCAATTCAAAAGAGCTCTTTTTCAATTTTATAATTAAAAACATAAACATTTAAACATGTATAATTGATTGTAAGCCTTAATTATTTTATTTTTATATTTTTATATAATTTTTTATTAAATTCATCCATAATGTTAATATACGCTATACTAATTCTGTACTATAATTATAAGATTTTAAATCTTGCTGTACGGAAAACCAAATAAACTAAACTAAACTAAACTAAAAAAAAAAAAAAAAAAAAAAAAGTACCTTATTTGTTTGGCCCTTCCTAATAAGCAGGTATATAACACAATATTAGTAAGACATAATTGTTTAGCTTCCAAAATAAGTTGTGATGTATGTTCATATCAGTAAGGTATTATTTCAGACCTTCAAAATAACAACAAATGTAATGGATAGTCATTACTACGAAAGGTCTGAAATAAGTGATAATAAGTAACTTATTATTTTTGCTATTCCAAATAAGCAGATATTTAACACAATATTAGTAAGGCGTTGTTTTTTATCTTACAAATAAGCAGTTACATATATTCATATTAGTAAGGTATTATTTCGGACCTTCAAAATAACAAAAACTGGAATTGATAGTCATTACTTTGGAAGGTCTGAAATAAGTCCTACCCATTACCAAAGTTTTGCTGGGATAGTAATCCGCTTGCAAATTTTTTTTGAATCTTCTCGTACATTAATAGAAAAAAACAGTTTTTGCAAGAACTACTAAACATTTGCTGCTGTAATTGGCATTTTTTTTGCCAAATATTAGTAAGATAAGAAAAGCAAAAATAAATCTGTTAAATTTACAAATGTTATATTTGAGATAAAAATAAATAATTTAAAGTTACAAATTAATCAGCTAAAATCAACAAAAAAAAATGCTAGATATTACGGAGTAAGATCGAATAAATCCTAACACAGTTTATCACTTATAACTTTTTTTATTTTAAAAGTGAACTTTTTTTGAATCAAGTTATCTTTTCAAAAGTCGCCAGATAATGTGTATAAATTATTAGCGAAATCGGATCATTACTTTGTTTACAAATGGACTTTGAACAAAAAGTGAAATCAAAAAAAAAAAGTAGCATTTTTACAAAAAAAAAAACCTTTAATTTCGTAGAAAAAATATGCTTAATTGTTCAGAACTCAGAAAAATTAAATTATATTAAGATTCTTTTTACATTATTGATAAAGGCTACAAAGCAAGTTCCCAATACTGCCACTTTTTTTTGGAAATGGTCTGCTCCTATCAATTAGGGCACTAAAAATGACAAAAAAAGCTCCTTTACTCACTTTTTGTTCAGCTCTTCTGAAATCTGTAGTCTACAATATTTGTTTCAAATATTTCTATTAATTTTAGCAGGATATTATGTTATTTCCCTTCAATTAAATTGAAGGTAAAATATAACAAAAATGTTTGTATATATTAAAAATTTGTTTACGTTAAGCTAAATTATATCTTTCCAGACCGGCCTATCTATGCCGGAGTATATTTTCTAACTTATCTCAACATTGGTTAGTTTAGGGCTTAAGCATAGTTATGAATGTCTAATTTATATGCAAATATGCGAAGTTTGGAAAAGTTACTCGCACATAAAACAAAAAAAAAAAAATACTTTTTCATATTTTTTTATACTTTAAGATTTCCAGAATATTTATGATATTTTCTTATTAAAAGAACACCAAATGACTTTTTACTAACAAACTTTCAAAGCTGTTTTAAATGATTGTATAAGATTCCTTGATCTCAAAAAATTGTTCACTGAAAACACCTAAATGCCTGACAATGGATGCCAGCCAAGTTTAGATTTGGATAATACCTGGATATTTTTCAAATTGTCTATTCCAGGGCTAGCAAAACTGTGGCACTCGTACCAGTAGCTATACACGATTATAATGACGCTGGCACTACACATTTAGTCACATACAGTTTAGTTCGGTTATAATGAACTCGTAGCGATCGGACAGATTTTAAAAATTGAAAATGGTGGAACCAATTTGGCTGAATTTTTTTTTTTTTTTTTTTTTTTTAAATGTGATCGTTTTTGTATCTAATATTTTCTTGGAAAGCCTTCGGGGTAGCTGAGTACGAATCTGAAATCAGATGTGAAATATTCAAAATGGCGGATCCAATATGGCGGATTGTATTATTTAGAAAGTCATCGAATTATATGAAATATTTTTTCTAGATGTCTCATTCTGAAATCTGATTTTAAAAATTCATCATTTCGTATAGTTTTTTTTTAGAAAAAAATATTTCATATAATTCGATTATTTTTTAAAAACTTCATCCGCAATATTGGATCCGTCATATTGATCCGATCCGACTACAGATTCGTACGCAGAAACCCTCAAAGCTTTCCAAGAAATTATTTGATGCGAAAAAGATAAATTTGTTAACAAATTTTTATTGGCTTCGCCATTTTGAATTATTGAAATCTCAATCAAGATTCGCAATCAGCGACTTCTAAAACTTTAAGAAAAAAAATATTATCCTCCGTTTTTAATTTTTAAATGCCAATTTCAGATTCGTTTTAACTACCCCCCAAAACTTTACATTTTAAAAAATCATCCGCCATTTTGAATTTTAGAAAAGTAATGGCAAATTAGTCAACGATCCTAAAAACTATTAAGTGACAATTTTGAAGCAAACTTTTTAAATCATCTTCCATATTGGGTCTGCCATTTTGGTGCCAAATTCAGCGACCCCAATTTTGTGCCAATTTTCAAGCCGATTCCGTAACTCCTTAAAATATTTTTAAGCGTCTCTGAAAGAAGTATCTCAACTGACGCCTTTATATTGGCTAAACCAACATGCATATTGCGGAACGCGACTTTTTAAAGTAGATATATGTACTAATATTTTAAGCCATTATAAATTTCTGTGTTTCAAGCTCAATTTAGGGCAGCACGGGGTCTCCCGTTCACAAGGAATGCCCCATATACATTTAACTTCAGGTTTTCACATGGAAAAATAAATTTGTATCTCTTCTTTTATCGCTTCTAGACAAGCTGTGACATCTATATCTCGTCTTTTTAATCGTTCTCCGTGCTTTGAATGTGTTTATCAGCACAATTTTGGTAGCAACAAAAACATTAAACATTAGTTTAAAATAAGTTTTTTAGTTAAACCGTTTAACTAAAATTTAAGGTGAAAACTCAATTTCAGCAAAAAAGCAAAAAAAAAATTGCTGTAACTATTTTAAATAGACGTTTAACAAAATTTTTAACTAACTAATTTTTTTTGTTGAGTGTACTTCGTTCATACAAGCTGCGACATCTATATCTAGTATTTTTACTTGTTCTCTGTGCTATTAATGTATTTATCAGCACAATTTTGGTAGCAACGTAAATTAGTTAAACATTAGTTCAAACTTAGTTTCTGGTAAAAGAAAGAAAATATTTTAAATAGACGTTTAAACAACAAAATTTTCATCTAACTTTTTTTAGTGTATTAAACAATTGGCCTATTTTAAAGTCATTACCGGGAATCCCAATAAGTTTTTATATTAAAAATCTAAATAAAGCAAAACAACACGTATGTTACAATAACATAGACTTTGAATAACACATTTTATAGACTTTTTTTTTGTTCATAAACGTTCAATCCCATCAGCAGTGGGTTAACTTTAATATCCAAAAACAAATGTCAAGTACAATCGATAAACATATCCTTTGATACCAAACTAATGCCAAATACTTAGAAAGTTGCACGTACAAACAATTGAAATAAAATATAAAATATAGGAAAAAAAAGAAATGAAAAATTATTTTATGTGGAGCATCTAAATAGTGTAAATGCAAAGTAAAACATTCCCTTATCCCTGCTTAACACACTTGGGCATCCACAGACACTCACTCGAACATCCGCTATAAGAGAAGCCTATTTTTATGAGAGTTCACAGGTTTGTTTCTTCATTTTATTTTTATTTTTCTATGTTGAGCTCTAAAGTTCAAAAACTCTTCATGTTTATATGATTGTGTGTATTATGGATACGAATATATGTAATTTCCAGAGATGTAAAAGTATGAAATCATTTATATCAATGAAATGTTTTTAATGATTACAATAAAACTATTTCAATTTAAAACCTCCTTTGCTATAGCCAAACTTTTAAATTGATAAGAAGGTGTTTAAAAAGTTTTTTTTTGTATGGAAACATTCTGAAATTTAAGAGGTTTTAATTAATTTTAATTGTATGTTCCAGAGATACAAATTTTGATACCCATATGAGCATTTCCACTGTCCGAAAAATTAAAAGTGGAAAAATAATTTCTTCTAACTTGTATTGTTAAAGAAAAATACTTAAAATTTATTAATTTAAAAAGTCCCAAGCATATCTTAATTGCCATGATAATAAAACGGACTGCAAAGTTGCGTTCATATTTTGAGTAATCCTTTTTTATTTTCAGTTACATTTTCGCTTAAATATTTAATTATTTAATAGCGATGATGCAAATATACTCCTTTCTCGAAATATTTGTCACAGTAACAATTAACTCCAAAAAATGCAACCGTAGTAAATAAAGGTCAGTACTGGAGAAATCTTCGATTTGCTTTTATTGCATTCTAATGTCACGCTCGACACCGCAAAACACCATTTATTCTAATAAATTTAACGTTGCTGGTAGCTGGCGCTTAAAACTTTTAATTCAAATCAAGTTTATTGTGAATAATTTAATGTAAAAAAAATAGGGACATAACAAGAAGAGCTAGTTTTTTATGATATTTCAAACTTTGTCACGTCACCTGGCAAATATTTTACTTCTGAGTAGTAAAATATTGATATGTATTCAAAATTACATATTTTTACGTAGGTGGCATCGTTAGCTAATAAGAGGAAGGAAAACGCAAGACGGTATGGAGAAAAAATAAAAACTGACCCCATTAAGTCACAAAAAAAATTTTATATATTCTACTAAAAACACAGACCTTCAAAATCTGAAATCGTCTAAACCCTGGGACTAGAGCACGTGTTTCTAAAGGTTTGAATTTCTCCAGCATATCAGATTTTCGATTTCCTAAGTATTTAAAAAGTCGAAATTCGCTATATTCGAGACGTTATAAAATCATGAATTTAGCCTTATTCACGAAACTTGTTTTATCATCTGAAAGTCCTTCCTGCTCGAATTAAGCGTATATCAAAATTTTGAAAATTATACCCTTGCATCAAGGTGTTGTAGTTTGTTCCTTTAATTTGTCATTTTGTATTTAAGTTTTCACAATTACCTTTTTTCCAATTTTTTCATGATGTTATAAATTTGGTCTTCGTATTTTAATAAATGAACAAGCCCTTGCGTAATTTCTCCAACAACTACAAATTTTGAACCAACAATTTGTTAATCAGTGACTAGAAGAAAATCGAGTAAAAATGTGTAGATTTCGAAAAACCAAATATATCTCAAACATTAGTCGTCTCTTCATTTCTAAGATTTTCCAAATCAACGGATAATAGTTCAACATATCTTCTACAATTAGATCAACATTTTGTGGGCTTGTATGCTTAGTTGGAATTTCAGTGATTTGCTCGAACTATTATAGAAAATATTTGATGGTAAAGTGCAAGACCAGAGCAACAAGAATCTGATTGAAAAACTAAAAGAACATTTCATCAAGAAACAACATGTTCTACCTGGGATAAGTTCTATGAACCAACTAGGAAACCAAATCAAACATAGTTATGCTGAGTGGGTGGCCGATCTAGGAGGTGCTTTGAAAGACTATAAGTTCCAGTTCGAAAGAGACGATTGTTCCGACTTATATGTAGATAATGAAATTCGTGACATAGTAATACACCAAGTGCAAGATCCTGTTCTCAAACTTGTAAGTCGATACATAACTGATGGACGGCCAGACCATATTCCCAAATCCCAAGGTAGTTTACAATCACATTTCTCAAGAAATTTGCCTTTGTCTATTCAAAACGGAGTTATCCTATTTCACACTGAATATATTAGAGTAGTTATTATAAAAGTATGATGAGGCAGATAGCGGGTAAATATGTTTGATTTATTTTAATCTACTCCAAACACGTTAACCGGAAAGTCCTCTTCAGAACTTTTCCACGGCCCACAGCCTCGTACTAAAATAGTACAAGTTATTTCCGTCAAAAGTTGATAATACTGCTAATTTTATAATTAACGACTTAGTGTATGCTAGAAATTTCGCTGGGAGAAAAAAAGTCGATGAAAGGAATAGTTAGAAAAGTTGATGGCAAGTTATCGAAAATATTAGCAGACATCAAAACCGGATGAAAAACAGAATTGCCATAAATGATAAACAATCCAAAAACGATGAATATATTGAAACAGATTGATTGATTTTCCAAAAAATTCTATATTAAGTATAAAATATATGGGTTTCCTTGTTTTTCACCTCATTGAACCGTACGACTGAAATGTATGTCACTATAAAAATTCATTAAAATTAAATAAAAACCCCAAAAAAATGGTAATATGTCCAATTAATTAGGTTTTTATTAAATCAAAAACGTATAAATTTAAACATTTAACTAAAGAATGAATTCTGTTAATAAACTGTTGTTCTTACCAATATAGTCTCTTATAAACTGCGTTGCAAAACTTTAATTACACATTAATTTCACTAAATTTCGTAAGTAAAAAAAGGTAGAAGAGTTTAAAGCGGCAGCAGTTTTATTAACGCGTGAGGTCTACTTTTCGAAGTTCTTACTTTATAGATCTACACGCATCAATAACTGCTTCTTTCAGATGAGAACGCTTTCATATTGACGGTTTTCCGCGTAAACTCGGCGGGTTAATACTCTCCAAATATTCCCAATGGGGTTTTAGTCCGCAGAACATTTCAATACTCTTATACTTTTTGATGATAATCATTCCGTCGCCTGACAATTTACGTGTATTGAGACATTATTTTGTTGGAAAATGAATTCTTCTTCGTTGCTATTTTCAATAAATGACACCTATTTCTCTTCTAATACTGTAATGTACTCAGAAAAATTCATGTGGGTGCTTGGAAATGCCAATCAAACATACCGTCGAAACAAAAAGCGCCCCAAACCGCCTCCGAAATATCATGGTAGGTCTCAACAATAGCTGTTAAAATCTCGACCATCAAGATTGAAATTTTCTAACCAGAAAATAATCACTTTTAAAAGAAATTTATGTTTAAACATTCCCATCAACAATAGCCTTTATTAACTTACCTTGCTCCAGTTGGTTTGCTTTTAGCGAATTCAAGTCGAGCAATTTTTGTGGCGGGGTGTAACGTTGGCACAGACATCAGCTTTTGGCGAGTACTACTCTGGGAATGCTTTAAGAGCCTACTCATGGTTGATTTGGACACATTTACCTTAAATCCAACGATTATCTGAATAAAACTCTTTATTCAGTTGCTGTCACAGTTGATTATTTTACGCCGGTCCCGACCAGAAAGCTTTTTTCGGGCAGCCTTTTTTATGTTTACTATAAGGACTCGGATTAAATTTTACCTTTTCAAAATCGCTTACACTGAAATGTTTGTAAAGTCAGCAACATTTTTGCTGGGAGGATCCTTGCAGACAAATTACTAATATCAGCAAAAAACAAAATTAGTAAATTTAGAAAATGTTGCTGAATTTCGGAAATTTATTTCTAATATCACCAATTTTATGCACGGCTCCTCCCATCAACATTTTTTTCTAGGAAATTACATTAATGTAATTTAGATATTACATTAATGTAATATCTAGAATATCTAACATAGACAAAATTATGTTTCAACTGCTTACATTATCCCTGGGTAATGCCAAATTTTGTCTACAATTTTAGCTGAAACATAATTTTAGCAAAAACTTTGCTGAAAAATAGTATACCTGTTTTACAAGACTATTTACTAGCTTTTCTACTAACTAATTTTTTAATGTAATTTTGGTTATGAGAAACTAACAAAATATTATTACACAATTTTTCTCTTAAATCAATTAAGTAATCTCTTAAATTTTTCGCAATAAGAGATCAGTAGTGTGCGACTGAACAGTTCGGCCAAAAACCTATATTTTGTCGGTTTTTTGATATCTAGAGGCAATGATGACAAATTTTGGTATTGGGAAACATGTTTGTTGAGCCGATTTAATTCGATATTGTGTATAAAATTTAAGAGAAAAGCCGAAGTTTAGCTATAAAGTTAAAAGTTCGGCCGCCGAACTATTTTCAATTTGGCCGAACTTTCTGAGGCCGAACATTGAATTCATTGCTTAATTAACTACAGACTTTTCTTCAAATTTGACACTCAAAATAGCATCTAATCAGCCCAATAAACATTTTTCCATCCGCCAAATTTGTCCATAATGCTTTAAAATACCGAATACAGACCAAATGCATTTTCTGGCCGAACTGTTCGGTCGGACACTAGAGATCAGTCATTACCGTCTTGAAAACAGATTTAAGTTCTTAAAAATTTTTTTGTAATATTAGAAAAAGTAGCAAAAAATCATTTGTAATTATAGTTACGCAACGCAGTGTATTCAACTAAAAACAAACATACTCATTCACTCCACTCACTTACACACACGGTCACTAATCCATACATAATCCCCAAACATGACGAAATGAAATACGACGTCTCCAAAAATTGTGAGTTTGTGTTGTTTGTGAATGTAAAACTTTTGAATATTTCAATTGTGTGTGAGATCTCGAGTTATATTTAAATGTTTTTCTATACAAATGCAGGCGTAATTTCATTCTTTCGTTTAATTTTTTAAAAGAATTTAAGTTTTCTTGTTTAAAATGACATTGTTCTAGGGATGGCAGTGTATGTTGCATTTCCCCAACATCGTCATCATCATAAGTGCATCAGGCATGTGTTTATTTTTGGGCAAGAGGATTTAATTTAAGCTAATTTCGGAAGTAATAAAACAAATTTGTTGAGGGGGAAGAAAATAAAAATTTGAAAATTATTTTTATTATTATATTTATCATTTTGGTATGTAATAGTTTTTTTATTATTACAGATCATTTAATATTCCTTAGGCAGTCTCGATAGCATAAACATTTCAATTTTGTATTAGCTTTCAGTGTAACCCCAAAAGGCAAAGCACAAGAAAATCTCTTTTAAAAACCACTTTCAAAATGGAGTCAATAAACTACAACGCTGTGGTTTTACAACATGTCCCACAAATTGAAAATTAACTGAAAACACGTTGCAAAAGTATTTGATGGAATGTTTTCCCAGGAACATTTTTCAAACTCGATTCTAAAGCCAAACCATTCTAAATAATTTCAGCTAAAACTAAATAGTTTCATAAAACAGGTTCTAAAAACTGCATCTCAGCAAAATGACCAGTTGCAAAAAATGGTTCTAAAAGAATCGGCTGCGAAAATCATGCTAGTGCTCCAAAATACTTCTGGTAAAGTCAGTGTCTGCTCTTTATAAATTCAAAGTAGAACTTTGGTAAGCAGAACTTTTTTGATATCACGAACGAAAACACAAAGCACAACAACTCATTTACATTTTGAGCAATAAAATACTATATGTATCGAGAGCTCAGTTGGTAGAGTTCTCGCCTACCTAATGGTGAAATATCAGAGACCCCAGGTTCGAATCCCAGCATGACCACGGTATTTATTTAATAAAAAAAAAAGTTATTTGTTTAATTAAAAGAAAATATGTGGCTTAGCGATCATCAATTACATAATGCATGAAAGAGTTATTGTATATTTACTGAATTATTTACCTAGTTTTAACCAATACATTTAGCATAAAACCTTTGCTGATTTCAACTGCTTTCTGTCAAATTACAATCAAATAAAAAAGTCTGTAAAAGTTACAGAAAAATCTGTAATTTTTACAGAAAGTTTTGCAAATATTTGGAAAGCACAACGTTTTGCTAATTTTAGCAACACGTGACTGTAATTTATTAGTAAAGTGAAAGTATTAGTAAAGTAAAATTAGTATATTTATTAGTAAAGTAATTAGTAAAAGTTACTAAAATTTAGTAAAATTTTGGTAAACTCTTAATAGAAATCGATTTGCTAAAATCAAACAAATTTGTACTAAATACCAGTAAAATATAAATAAATAAAATTAATTTACCTTGAATAAAATTAATTTCACAAAGTTTAGGAAATGATGAAGATCTATGAAACATTTGTCTTCAGTTTTTATAAATCGTATGAAGATATGGATATGATGAAAAATGTATGACAAACGATTTATGAATCATTTTCATCAACATGATGAAACTTTTTCCCTGAGTGTAGTCAATATTTAATTGCATAAATAAAATTAAAGATTATTCCCTGTCTTGTGTATAGATCAAAGGACTTTGGCTTTAAAAAATTGTATTATTAGCAATTTTTTTAAGCTAATTTTAGCACATCGGGTTTAAAAAAGTTAGTAAAATAAAATTAGTTAAATTAGCAACCAAAATTAGTAATTTGGAAAATAATAATAGGAACAAATTATACTGAAAAATAACTTTACTAAAAATAGTAGAGTGAGATTTAAAACTGTTTTACTAATTTGTATACAAACTTTTTTTTTTGAGTGCACTGTTTTTTAACTGACTTTTTTACATAAACTTTATGTCACCTAATTTTAGCAGAACGTAATTCTCAACTTCATTGAAAGTTCTGCTGGAAAACTCTTCCCCTTGGCAGCCTGGATAAACCACCGAAGCTAGGAACTTGAAATTTGGCTTGTGTGTTCCAAATCAGAAGTAGATATCTGCCGGTTTTTTTTCCGAATTTCTACGGGGAGGGGGTAAAAGGTTAAAAATTTCCCCTTGGCGGCCTTGCCACGCCACTAAAGCGATTAACTTGAAAAGACATTTGTATTCACGAAAAGACATTTGTGTTCACGAGAAGACATTTGTGTTGTTGTCTGACCGTTGAAAAAATAGGGGTTAACGTAGGGAAACTCTCTCCTTGGCGGCCAGGCCAGTCCGACAGAGTGGGGAACTTAGAATTTTGCGGCTAAAAGCCAAACCGACGAAGCTAGGAACTACGAATTTGCTATGTGGGTTCCTAATCATGAGTGGACATCTGCATAGAGCGGACATCTACATTGATGGGATTTTGGAAATTCGACATCTGCGAGGAACGGACTTTTGGAAATTCGATATGTTGGTACTTAACACTATCTGTATAGAGCGTATTTTTGGAAATTTTTGCAGGGAGTGATCAATTTTGTATTCAGTAGCTCTATGGAAAAACTTAAAGATTGGCGTTTTTTAGTTTTTAAAACTTCGAAAATTCACAGTTTTCTTTTTGAAAAATACGAAAAAAGCAAAAGTGTGTCAATTTGAACATTCATATTTTATTTAATATTCATAGGATTATCAACATTTAAATTGCACTGGAATGGCATACTCTCATACTTTTTTACTGCGGAATGGAATTCTTTTTTCAGCGTTAAAAAGAAATGTACATTTTATGCAGGAAAGTGCAAAACATTTAAATTTTAAAATCAGAACATTTCAGTAGATTCTTTTATCTTTCACCTAAAGAAAAATTCACAAAATTATATGTTGAAGGGCTCCTTAAAGCATTTCATTTTTAAGTTTAATCATAATAAATCTCAAAAATAAAAAAAAAAAACAATAATTTGCTATTTTATCTACACTTAGAATACTATGTAAGTAAAACTACGGCAAATGTAGTTAAAAACAAATAAAATTTCATTTGAAGAAAGGAAAAAAAGGAAGAAATTTGCAAAAATTCAATAACATCATGTACAAAATTCTCCACTTATTGCATTTAGTGATTAGTGAAAATCTCGTCCAAGAAATTCTCTCAGTGCAGTGCTAAATTGTTTGTTCCGTTTGCAATTTTCGCTTGGGCGTGTACAAATTGTTTGGAATTTCTTTAAATTGAGATATTTTTCCATCCAAATACCGACTTTTTACCCCAAGATCGGATATTGCGCCACTTTAAAACTATTGATGTTCATTAGGATGTCGCTTAAAAATAGATTTGTCATTACACCCCCAAAGTTTTATTACAAATGATTCCAAATGGAAGATATCGATATTTTTTTTTTTGGGACATGTTTTTGCAATTTTTGAAAAATTCGAAGTTTCGAAAAAATGTATGTTTTATTTCATTTTTTATATTATATATTATTCAGAAACCCACTTTAGCGTGAAATCAAAAAAGACCCACAAATTTAATAAAAATGCAAAAACATCTAACTTGCTATTTTTATAATATTATAGTTGTTATTAAAGAAAAAACATAAATTGGAAAACTGATAATTTAAATTTGTATTTGGAGCGTCTCCTTTATGAGACATTTTATGAAAAAAGCTTATTTTGTCAAAATTTAACAAAATTTTTAGTGTTTTTATTAAAGCTTACGAAATTTTCGGAAAAAATATCACATAAATTTGATTAGACAATAAGTATCTTTACTTTTGTCTAAAAACTCTTAGTGGGCTGGGGACAAAAAATACCCATAAAAGTTAATTTTAATTATGACTACAAGATTGTAAAGCCTTTAAATTGATAAAAAAAATATCCACGTAATAAAAATAATTATTTTCACTGTGTGTAATTTTTTAAGTCGTGGCAAAATAACCATATACGGACACCACTACGTGATAAAAGACTAAAAAAAAAAACCCGTGTCTCCCAATTTTTCCCAAAGTCATCTCCTCTTTTGTTTATGGGCCGCCAAAGATTTGGGGCCTCGGTATCATTTTCGCAAAAAAGTGATCATTTTCTCAGGCTCATATCTTGCAAACCGTTCAGAAGTTTATATGTTCTAGAAATTTGTTTATTGAGATCTTAGGTAAATTTTTGTAGTTGATTGTTTCTTTGAATTTTGAACGGTTTGCTACCTATGGACCTGAACACGGGAAAAAAAGGTAAAAAAATCGATTTTTTTTAAGTTTTTTGCGATTTTGATCTAGAAGGTGAAGTTTTTTGATTTTATATGTTCGCAATTTTTGTTCTTTATGACAAGAGCTACAACTTTGCCATAGAGAGTAAATCGAAATTCTGAACGGTTTGCAAGATATGAGCCTGAGAAAATTATCACTTTTTTGCAAAAATCATACCGAGGCCCCAAATCTTTGGCGGCCCATAAACAAAAAAGGAGATGACTTTCGGAAAAAATGGAAGACACGGGTCTTTTTTTTTTTAGTCTTTTATCACGTAGTGGTGTCCGTATATGGTTATTTTTTTTCGTGTTGCACTGTATTTATGTAACTTGATCTATATAGGGCTAATTTTTACACTTTTGTCCAAAAAAGACCCACTAGAAAATTTACAAAATATTACCTTTCATATTTTTTGGAAAAATATCACTTAAATTTTACGAAACTATTATTATATTTATAATTAAAATTAAGTTCCATGGATCTTTTGTGTCGCCAGGACACTAAGTGTTAAATATTTTTTAAATAAAAGTAAAGATAATTATTGTCTAATCAAATTTAAGTGATATTTTACAGAACATTTACAAACTTTTATAAAAACATTACAATTTTCAATGAGCAATTTTCATAAAATGTCCTGGAAAGCAGTCGCTCCAAACACAAATTAGAATTATAATTTTTCAAATTATTTTTATTTCTTTAATAACAACTATTATATTATAAAAATTGCAATCGACATCTACAAATTATTCATTTTAAAAAGATATAATTGCTGTCATTTTTATCAATTCGTGGGTCATTTGGGACTCAAAGCTAAAAGGGGTTAATAAAGGGTCCGCCAAATAACTTTTTTTTTTTGAACTCCTGAACCAATTGGACTTTGTATGGCGTCATACCAAGGTCTTTATGCAAAATTCGTCTCAATGATGTCTCCGAAATGTTCAATTGTTGAGAACGACGGTGAATTGATGTTGATGGCGCTTCCAGCACACTTTCTGCCACAGCAGCAATATTCTCGGGTGTACGCACTGTTTTTGGCTTTTCACGCTTTGGTTTATCGATGAGGATGCCAGTTTCTTTCACTTTTGCAAGATAACGAACATACGGACCATATTCGTTCAGCGGAAGGATAAAACTAATTATCTGTCAAATCAGACATGACCTAAGTGTTACCATTCACGAAATAAGCACTAGTTGAAAAAAAAAACGTTAGATGGCTGACCCTTTACTATCCGATGAAATCAGAAATACATATCAGAATAATTTTTGTATATTAAATGAATGAAAAAAAAAAACAAATTTTTTTGAAACTTCGAATTTTGGGAATTTTTAATAATAATAACGGCACGGGTTAAAGTTTAAAAAAAAAATCGATGATTTAGTTTCCTGGAGAAGCAATTTTGTGTAAATCTGTGACCTGTGTTCAAAATGTAACTTATTAAATAACCCACGTACAATGTATTCCAATTCTTTGTTGTTTTAACTTTATACACGAAAAAATTTCCAGTTTAGCTGATGATTTGGTTGTCCTTGTTGACATTGCCATTTTTTCATTTTTAAAATCTTTTCTGTGTTTCACTTGTGCTAAAAATTAAACATTTTCTTTTAGGGGCCTTCAGTTGATTATATTGCAGATCGAATAAAAAGAAGCTAATTTTAAGATTGGAAATGTAAACTTTTTTCATAGCTTGGGATTGTTGCTACCTGAATCGAATTTATTGCATTAAGATTGAATTACTTGCCTAGAATTTCGCAAAAACTACGACACATTATTCAACCAACTTCAGAAAAAAGGGGTAATAGGAAAATTTTTCAAAAAAGTTAAATAAAATATTGGAAGGGCTTATAGTAAAAACTTGATAAGCCACATTTATTGTTTTATGGATTTTCCCAGTTTTCTAGGCATCCACCGACTAATATTTGATAGAAGTCTTGCTAAACACTTATTGCAAGTACTTTGAACATAAAGGTCCTGCAAAAGTCAAAAGTGGGAGTTGCGGTGTAATGGTCAGCGCGTTGGACTGTTGCACAGATGGTTCCGGGTTCGAATCCCGGTGATGACAACATCAATTTAGAAAAATAGTATGTATGAGTATACTTTCCCTCATATGTATCCCAGCGACCACCTTCATCGTTCCCATAGCACTAAGCCCCACCGAAGTAAAATAATAAATCAGGACCAAAAAGCTGCAATAAGTTCGCCAACTCTACATCAGGTGGCGAACAACAACTGTTTTAAGATTTATCGTCTCGCGCAATAACAGTGTTGCCATGTTTGAAGCCCTAAAAATAAAATATGACTTATCAAGGTAATGAAAAGACAGACTGAATCTGAAAGAGCATCGTTACTATATTCTATCTGAGAATGCATACGTTCCACAGTGTCGTCAATTGATACAACGAGTGGCCAAAAATAGAATTAGTTGTCGTACGTAAGTGAAATTTGGTATACGAGTATATATGTATATTGATTCAACATACAAAAATGAGAAATTTTGTCAAAAGGTCATTCAAATGTCATTTAAAAATAGTTTTGTCATTACAACCCCCCCAGTTTTATTAGAAAGGGTTCTAAATAGAAGAAATCAGTTTTTTTTTTTAGAAAACGTCAGCCCTCCGCTGGGAGGGCATTGATCAGCCGAAAATAGACTTTGAAGCACTTGCCGAAATATGGGAGTTGTATTCCAGCTTCGGCCGGATGTAGGTGGTATATAAAGTAAGGATATTGGGTAAAGTGAAGTATCTCTTACACCTATTTAGAAAACCAAGACACTTTTTTGGACACTTCAATAATAAGATCTGACCAACGAACATCACACTGTATTCTCATATTCAGAACATTAAGAGTATCCGAATTCTCAATAGCGATACCATCCATATGCACAGATGACATAATTGAATCCACGGACCTATGGGTCAACATACTACACTGGGTCTTGCTAGCGTTAAAATCGACATTGTTCGCACGACCCCACTCAGAGATTGTCGAGGCTTGACCTTCGATCGAGGATAACTAATGCCAAATGTTGCTGTCATCTGCAAAGGAGCAGATAGGATTGAAAGTTAGCCCAATGAGGTAATTAAGAAAGATGAGAAAAATAGATAGTTCTCCTAAACCTAACATAAACGCGTCGGATGAGACCCCATCTAAAACAACACGTATATTACGATCTCTAAGAAAACTCGAGATAATTCAAGAGAAATCCTTACCGACACCAAATGCAATTAGCTTTGATAACAGTGCGCCGTGCCACACACGTTCGAACGCCTTGAAAATATCTAGACCAACCACTTCCAGATAATTTACTCAATCACTCCAGATAATTTACAAGATGGTAAATGACCATCACCTTCGAGAGCGCAGAATATTTTGGAATTGGGCGGAAATTTTCAAGGTTATTAGCCGCACTCATTGGAATTGGTTGAACATTGGCATTGGCACGGTATAAAGATCTGAACAGATTAGCCAATGGATGAGCTAACGCCGAAGAGCACTGCTTCAGTACCATTGCTGGTATTCCATCCGGCCCCGGTGACTTGTTCACTGTGAGATCCGCAAGAACCCTCTTAACGGCACGAGCTGGAAAAAATATTTTATTTTTTTGCATGACATGTTTTGTAGTTCTCTTTTAAGCAGTTGAACAAGGATTTTTTTATGTGATCCAATAAGCAATTAATTCCTTTTTTTTTTGCTTCGAGAAGAACAAAAAAAAATTAAATGTTCATACAATTAATGACATTTTTTTTATTAAATTAATGAAATCGATTAATTGACACCTTATCGCTTCGTTGTATGCATTCCACACTGCTTCTTTGTATGCATTTTTGACTGCTTTATTGTATGCATTCTTTACTGCTTCAAAAGAATACATTTAGAAAAGCACAACAAAATGCCTTCCGTAATTGCTTTATTATATGCATGAAGCCAAAGCGCTATTTTTAAAGCATACAAAAGAAGTAACTGCTTACCAAATCGAGGTTATTTTTTGCTGGGTAGTAGCTCAAGTCATATAAAAGGAGAATTATGTACGACTACTTTTTTAAAGTTTTCTAATATTTTTCATATTTTAAAACGCGATATTTCAAGATCCGCTGGGACGAGGTTATAGTTAGTTAAATGATGTGCATCTTCTATACCAAGTTGGTTTTAAATCGGAAAGGGTGAAGGAAAACGAGTAGTTAATATGTTTTTAGTCACTTGTAACAATAAAATATATAAAAAATATTATGGAAATAATTCTGTTCCTAATAAGTCTATTTTTCACCGCTATTTTTCAGTCCTTCCTCAAACTATCGGTTTTACAACAACTTTTAACACAATAGCTTACAAACTTTGTTTTTAACCGTCCTGTTTTTAGTCTTTTCTATATTCTACCCAGTAAAACTTCGATAATAGGTTGGTATTACGAAACATGTCACCTGATAATAATTTAATCTCCTTACTCTTGCAACATTTGGCATTACTGACTACCCATTAGTAATACCAAATTCACATGTTTAAACGTTTTTGCGATATAATTAGTTCGTTTTAAGACAAAATTTAATATGCTTAAGTTTTTACTACAAATTTGACAATTTCAAAATTATATTTGATTTAAAAATTAATGATTTAATTAAAACGTTTTTGATACCACTTAACCTGTAAGTGAGGAGTAATGTGTTGCCGAATAAGTACACACAGAGAAAAATTTAGCTATTTGCCAACTGAAATTCGTTTACTACGACTCAAATTCGGCTATTACGTATTTGAGTCGGTTGGCACAACTTAACATTACTTTTCACAAGAAAGTTTGGTTTATTCAACTGAATTTTAGTTGAAATATCGAAAATATTCAGAAATCTAATGTAAATGTCGTTGACCTAACTGAATTTATAAGTTATTTCCATTTAAAAGCACTTTTCAATTCGGTTTGCACTTTATTTCTCTGTGTGTAGTTACCTCGATGGTTGGCACAACTTAACATTACTTTTCACAAGAAAGTTTGGTTTATTCAACTGAATTTTAGTTGAAATACCGAAAATATTCAGAAATCTAATGTAAATGTCGTTGACCTAACTGAATTTATAAGTTATTTCCATTTAAAAGCACTTTTCAATTCGGTTTGCACTTATTTCTCTGTGTGTAGTTACCTAGATGGTTGGCACAACTTAACATTACTTTTCACAAGAAAGTTTGGTTTATTCAACTGAATTTTAGTTGAAATACCGAAAATATTCAGAAATCTAATGTAAATGTCGTTGACCTAACTGAATTTATAAGTTATTTCCATTTAAAAGCACTTTTCAATTCGGTTTGCACTTTATTTCTCTGTGTGTAGTTACCTCGATGGATATGTTATTGTTAAAATAATAGGGTTTGTAATAGAAAAGTAATATGTTACGTCCTTATTACAAAAAGTTAATTTTTCCTCCCAAAACTTATAAAGGGTGGTTAAATTGTAAGGGCCGATGTTGAATGTGAACCACACCTAAACGCCAAGTTTTTTTCCGAATTTTATTTGACATTTCTCTATTTCAGACTTACTCAATTTGAACCATGGAGAGATACACAATCCAACAACGTGTTAAAGTTATCCAGACTTATTATGAAAATGGGCGTTCAAATCAAAATGCATATCGTGCACTTCGTGATTTTTTTGGTCAATTTGATCGTCCAAATGTGCGTACAATCGCAAAAATCGTGGAAAAATTCGAGCAAACCGGGTCTGTAGAAGATGTGAGAACACCAGTGCATGCTCGTACAGCTCGTACTGCAGAAAATATTGCTGCTGTTCGCGATAGTGTGGCTGAAGAGCCGTCCACCTCAACTCGTCGTAGTGCCCAACAATTGCACCTCTCACGCTCGTCGTTGATGAACATTATGCATAAAGACTTGCATTTACACGCTTACAAGGTGCAATTGGCTCAAGAACTAAAGCCTCTTGACCATTCCAAACGTCGTGAATGGGCAGAATGGTGGCAAGAAATGGCAACAGTGGATGATCAATTTTCGAAGAAAATCATCTTCAGTGATGAGGCACATTTTCACCTCAGTGGATTCGTCAATAAACAGAATTGCCGCATTTGGGCGAATGAGAATCCAAGAGTGATTGTCGAAAAACCAATGCACCCACAAAGAGTGACTGTTTGGTGCGGTTTATGTGCTGGCGGCATCATCGGGCCGTATTTTTTCCAAAATGAGGCCGGTCAGGCAGTTACTGTGAATGGTGTTCGCTATCGTGAGAAGATAACGAACTTTTTATGGCCCGAATTGGAAGATATGGATGTGGACGATATGTGGTTTCAGCAGGACGGTGCCACTTGCCACACAGCTAACGAAACAATGGCTCTTTTGCCGTTTCAATGGCCGTGTTATCTCACGTAATGGCGATGTCAATTGGCCGCCAAGATCATGTGATTTGACACCGTTGGACTTCTTTCTTTGGGGTTATTTGAAAGAAAAGGTTTACGTCGATAAGCCAGCAACAATGCAAGAGCTAAAGGATGAGATAATTCGGCACATTAACGGCATAGAACCTCCATTATGCCTCAGCGTCATCGAAAATTTGGACCATCGGATGGAGGTGTGCCGCCGTGGTCGCGGCGCCCATTTGGCCGATATTTTGTTCCATACATAATTGAGTAATACCAATATATCATAATAAAATAAAATTACAATAATTTCCTAAATAGTTTGTGTTTTATTCAAAATCAACATCGGCCCTTGAAATTTAACCACCCTTTAAAATATTTCGTTTATAAAATGTTTAATTAAAAACTTTCAAATTTTAGTTTAATACCCAACATAAAAAAATTTAATTTAAAAAAACTTATTACATTTATACCGCGTTAATGTGTGTTTTGTAAGGTGTTAAAATTAATGGACATGCCCTTGTTAAAATAATAGGGTTTGTAATAGAAAAGTAACCAGTTACCGATCTTAATTTTTTATTCCCAAACTTATTACCGGCCATAAAAAGTTTTGCTGGGTATTATTATTCATAAACGATAATAAAATTTTTTTTTATATTTTAGTTTTATTGCACGCTTTGAACTATTTTTCCTTTCAAATCAAAAATTTAAAAAATCACATATTTTTTTATAAGTTGTTCTTAAAAAAATGCTATACATTAAAGAAAAGCACACTCAGGGAACTTCTGCAATAAAATATGTAGTTGTTTAGGTTGTAATACAGTTTCTTTATTTTTAATGTAATTGTCAGTCACTTGTAGAACAAATTAAAGTTTTTACTAACATTGTAGTTCATTTAAGAAAACAAACCACATCAAATGACTGTTTATGATTTTACATTGATTTTTTACAGTTGATTTTTAATAAATTATGAATTATGAAAAGTTTTTCGACCAAAAAGTTTTGTTTTTAATATTGTTTGTTGTTGTTCATGTAAGCATTTATTTTCATATGTTTTGTACCCTACAAATCTTAAGTTGGTAATATTAGTTTGATGTTATGTTTGCGTTATATGTTAATGTATTATATATATAAAAAAAACTGTTATTATGTTCCAATATGTTCTCTTTATATGTATTAATATTGTATTATTATTGGACAATTTTAGACTCCCTGAAGATGTCATTCAAAGAATGACGAAATATTGGAGATATATAAAATAATAAAGGATATTTTATAAATACAAACGTGACCTAGAGCTCAATTATTTAATAAAGTCGTTAATTTTTTAATATTTAAAAAAATAAAAAACAGTAATGTATGTTTATCATATGTGGTTCATTTTTACTACAATTGTGGTTCATTTTTTGAACATTAAAAACAAATGAAAATGTTAGTTGAATTTAATGAAATGTAAGTCGTCTTTTCTTTAAGTAAAATTTAATTTGTTTTTAACTACATTTGCAGTGGTTTTTACATACATAGTATTCTAAGTGCACCTAAAAGGAAATAAATTTGTGTTTTTTTTTTATTGTTCATACTTATTATAACTAAACCCAATAAACAGTTAAGAGGGCTGTAGCGAGATGTTTTTTTCCACTTCTGGTTTTTGAAAAAACTAATTTATATTTTGTTAATATTTTTTTCACACACAGAGAAAAATTTAGCTATTTGCCAACTGAAATTCGGTTACTACGACTCAAATTCGATTATTACAAATTTTAGACGGTTAGCACAACTTAACATTAGCTTTCGCAACAAAATTCGGTTAAGTCAATTGCGTTTTAGTTGCTACATCCAAAATATTGAGAAATGAAATGTAAATATATTCGTACTAACTGAATTTATAAGCTGTTACCATTAATGTGGTGTGCACTACCGAATTGACAACGTGACTGATATTGAATAGTTTGAATAGCATTTATATACATACTAATAACTACACTCAAAAAAATAAGTTAGTAGAAAAGTTAGTAAAACATCTTGTAAATCAGGTATACTATTTTTAGCAAAACTTTTTGCTAAAATCGTGTTTTCAGCTAAAATTTGTGTTATACTTATTCAGCACTTAACTGTTTTATACTAATGCTTTACTAATATTATACTAATGTTTTACTAATTAATTTTGATAAAAAAAATTGTGCTGATAAGCACTTTAATAGTGTGGACGACAACCAGATTGAAAGATATACGCACAATGAAGCAGATGTCGCGGCATGTCAAGATGTAGTAGAGAATAGGAAAATGATACTAAAAAGTACAACTCTAATAAGACATATAAAAAATCAACCATGGAAGATTTTGGTATCTGTTTTTCATATATAAAACAAAATTGAGGATTAAAACAACTTAAATTTTGCGTTGGCAACTGCTTGTGAAAATAATTGTCTATTAATTAAATAAAATACAAAATAAAATATTTACATCTAATATGTATTTCTAAACTAAATGTTTATAGATTAATAATCTAGTGTGGTCAAATTGCAAACAAACATAACAGACATGTAGACAGAGAAAAGCGAAAGACAAAGACACACATCTTAGGTAGATTTTTATGGTTCCTTTTTCTTATTGCAAAAAAAAGGGTTGTTTTTTTCCGTTTCGTTTGTTTTTGTTTATTTTTTCGTTTCGTTTCTATAATTATCTTCGGCAGTTGCGTCCTTTAAAAGATAGCATCATTTAGACAACCATTGATGTAAGTAGTTGAAAGAAAATTTTTATGTTATATATATTTATTTCTATATATTTTCAGATATTAAATTAATTCATGTCGTCGATTGTAAATTATTTTTAAAAGAATCACAAAAATATGTTTTATGATTTTCAGCAAATAAATTAACTAAATTACAATTTTTCTACAAATTTTTTGCGCTTTTTTCAGTCTACTAAAATTCAGCAAAAAATTTATTAATTTTTAGCAAGGCATTTTTATTTCTAATCGTCTAAGTGTTAGCAAAACTTTTGCAGAATCTACTAATTTTGTTGTTAAAAATCAGCTCGCTGTTTTTCAGCAAAAGATTTTGCTGACATTAGCAATTTTTTTGCAAGCACCCTCCTGACTAAAATTTTGCTGACTCAGCAAAATTTTTTGCTGACTTTACAAACTTTTTTTTTTAATGTAGGGCTCGGAACTTCTGTAAATACATGTTTGTTATCGTTAGCTGGAGAACAATGTTAACCAAATATCATTTCGTATCAACAAATTTGCAACAAAATGACATCGAGTTGTTATTTTGCATATTTTGCTTTAAATGCATGCTTTTTCATATATTGCTATAAATGCATACTTTAATGCATATTTTGTCATTTTTTGTTGCACATTTTGCTATAAATGCATATTTTTCTATATTTTGCATAAAAGTGCATATTTTAAAGAAAATTTTTTGATAGTTTACTAAAAATAAATTTTATAAATAAAAAAACTTATAAACAAATTTTTTTATCACGAAAATAAAAATAACAGATAAATGCAATTACTAATTTTCGGAAGATTTTTATCCGTAATTTAAAATTTTTTAACTATATTTTAAAACAACAACTCCTAAATTGTGATACTAATATCGAAAACGTAGAAAAAATAAGTAATAATAAATGCATATTTTTTAATTTTAACTACATATTTTAGGATTTTAAATGTATATTTTATGTAAATAAAGCACTAATACACACAGAGAAAAATTTAGCCATTTGCCAACTAAAATTCTGCTACTAAAGGGTGTTTTTTATACAGGTATAGAACTTTAAGTTGGTCACACTTTTTTAACTGGCGGCCATTTTGTCAGCTGTCAAGTGATTTATGTTTAGTTTGGAATGGTATTTCAACATGAATAGACTGGCGCCTGAAACAACGCTTCCAAATTTTGCAAATTTATTTTGAATATCATGGTTCTGTTTGAAATGCGTATCGCGCACTACATCCATTTTACGGTCAACATAATCGTCCATCAGAGCAATTAATTCGATTAACTATTTAACGTTTCCGCACCAGGCTTATGATAATAATCCTCAAGTGTATGTTGAGACACCGTTGCATCCAGAAAAATTGACTGTTTGGTGTGCTTTATGGGATGGTGGAATCATTGGTCCATATTTCTTTAAAAACGATGCTGGTCAGAATGTTACAGCCAATGGTGACCGCTATAGAGCCATGATTACTGATTTTTTTTCGTTCATCAATTGAACAACCATGATGTGCAGGAGCTGTAGTTTCAACAAGACGGCGCAACATGTCACACAGCTCGTGCCACAATTGATTTATTAAAGGAGACGTTTGGTAGCCGCACAGTATCACGTTTTGGACCCTTGAATTGGCCTCGAAAATCGTGCGATTTAACGCCGCTGAACTATTTTCTGAGGGGATATGTGAAGTCGCTAGTCTACTCCGATAAGCCCGAAACGATTGTCCACTTGGAGGGCAACATCCGCAGCGTTATTGCCAAAATACAACCACAAATGTTGGAAAAAGTCATCGAAAAGTGGGCCTCCAGTTTATACTACGTCCTAGCCAGACGTGTCGGTCATATGCCAGAAGTCATATTTAAATTATAATGCCAGAAGTTTATCTTTCGAATAAATTAAATTTCATGTAAATTTAACAAATTTATCTTTGCTTTATAACATTTGAAAGTTATATACCTCTATAAAAAACACCCTTTACAACTGAAATCGGTAGGTCCAACTGAATATTGATTTTCACAACAAAATTCTGTTAACACAACTACATTTTAATTGTCACAACCAAAATTTTTAGAAATAACATTTAAATATGGTGTTTCTAGCCGAATTTATTGGTTGTAGCCACCAAAATACACTTTTCAATTCGGTTGTCACTTTATTTATCTGTGTGTATAAATGCATTAACTTCCTAGCCCTACTAATAACGTACTAATCTAGAACAACTTTTTTGCGTAAATATCAGTAATTTTTCTTACCATTTGGAAGTGCATGCCTCTTTTGAATACTTCCATAGAAATAGCTGAAGGGGTCTAAAAAGTTCAACTTTGAGGTTGAATATCTTCTGCAAAAATTCATATTTTTGCATAATCCTTTCTGGTGCTTTTTAGTTAAAGTGCATTTTATTAAAAACTATTACAAATTAATTATTAATTAATTTGATTTGATTTCTAACATTGCAATAAACTATTTTTGGCCACGCACACAACACTGTGCGTCCCTGTATACATATACATACACTCAAAATAGTTTGTAGTTTCAATTAACTTGATATTTAATTTAACGTAAATCCGGTCTACTTACTTTTCATTTAAATCAACTGTTTTCTGTTATTTCTTTTTATATATCGTTTAAAACTAACAAATCCGTAAAAACAAAAGAATAGTAAGTTTAAAATTAATGTTCAAATTTTAAATACAGATCAATAAAAATAAAAGTTATATTCAGTTATTTGAAATTATTTCAATTTTCACTACATGTGTAAATTTTTTCAATTTCTTGTAGTTTGAGTTGAAATATTTCTTAATATAAACAAACCATTTTAATAAAAAAGCAATCACGGTTAAATATTTATAAAAATTCCAATAAATGAAAATAAAACTTCAATCAAATGAAAATAATAAATGAAACTAAAAAAAATCAGTAAGTGATAGTAAATTATTTTGAAATAACAAATGTATGAAAAAAAGTTGAAAAAATATTTATTTGAAAAATAAGTGTATGTTCCTTTATTGTCAACTGAACTGAAAACTTTTTGAGATAGGCGTGGTAGAGAAGATTAAGCATACTTTTCTAAAAATCAAAACTACATTGTAAATTTTTTTATTGAATTAGACTGCGCAGTTTCTGGTAACACAACCTTCATCAGTAATCCTTTTTGACATACAGTAATTATTTGTTATGGTTTTTATTGTTTGATTGCATCTATATGAAATGTTTATTTATTAAATGCAATCCTGACCGTGGCTTGAACCTGCTTTCTTTGCCACATGCACTTCGCACTACACTTTAGACAGAGGCTCTAACCAATTGTTCTAAAGTAAGGTCGATTTTTGCTGTGGCTTAAAACCAGTTTCAATTACACGGGGTCGATTTTACATTTAATTGTAATTGCAGAAGATAGCTAAGACAAACACCACAACAATTCACAATTGTTAGAAAATCATATGTAATCTAATTTCCACTATTTCCCACATTTTGTGAGTTGGCGCAACTATGATGTATTTTTTGTACATACGGTAGTTTGGCTATTCACGTAGTTAGGGAAGAGTTGCCAGGGAGCAAATTTTTGATATATTTTATTGGGGATTTTTGAATTTTATTCATCGTCTTCTTAGACAGTGTGCAATTAATACTATAATTAATATGCACATATTTTCAATTGTTTGAGATAGGCGTGGTAGAGAAGATTTAGCATACTTTTCTAAAAATCATAACTACATTGTAAATTTTTATTGAATTAGACTGCGCAGTTTCTGGTAACACAACCTTCATCAGTAATCCTTTTGACAATACTGTAATTATTTGTTATGGTTTTTATTGTTTGATTGCATCTATATGAAATGTTTATTTATTAAATGCAATCCTGACCGTGGCTTGAACCTGCTTTCTTTGCCACATGCACTTCGCACTACACTTAGACAGAGGCTCTAACCAACTGATCTAAGTAAGGTCGATTTTTGCTGTGGCTTAAAACCAGTTTCAATTACACGGGGTCGATTTTACATTTTTTTTAATTGTATTTGCAGAAGATAGCTAAGACAAACACCACAACAATTCACAATTGTTAGAAAATCATATGTAATCTAATTTCCACTATTTCCCACATTTTGTGAGTTGGCGCAACTATGATGTATTTTTTTGTACATACGGTAGTTTGGCTATTCACGTAGTTAGGGAAGAGTTGCCAGGGAGCAAATTTTTGATATACTTTTTTATTTAACTACATAATATTCCTAGTGTATTCAGTATATCTACGTCAGTTTAACCTTTTCGTATTCTTCTATTATTTTCAATCTTTTGTGTTGAACTTGGCAGCCAATTTAAAATCCCAAAAGGATTCGTTAAATCCAATTTTCTTATACACAAGCTATATAGTTCAAAGATTCACAGCATCCATTAGTTACTACATATTGCTAAAAAGAAAATGTCATTTACTTTTAGAATTGGCATTTGGTTTCATTATTTGCTTTTACTGGCTTAGATTTTGTTTGTACACTGAGAAAACAGATTTGTGCTGGCAATTGAATTTATTTCCAAACAAATGATTGCATTGCAGTTTCACAGAAACTCGGGAATTTCGGTTGCATCAATCAAAATTTGATATACAAAACCGTACTATTATGGTCCCACTTTTTATATTACCATTCGATTGGTGACAAATGCAGTTATTTGAGGAAATCTATTTTCTGGGTGTAGTTATATTTCTTCTATTTTGGCAGTGATTTCATAAACAAATCCTGTAACTGACTTTGAAATCAGTATGTGTTTCTATGTACATTAGAGCGGCATTTTTTGTATGAAGAACAACTTTTTCAGAAAATTTCAAATTATTGTTGCGATTATTGTAACCTATGCCGATTTAGTAGTTGAACAATTTTAAAACGATTGCACACTGAGAGAATTATGATATCAATAATTGTTTTGCATTAGATCTTTGAAATGTCACCGGAACTCGTCCATTGAAACTTTTCATTAACTTAATTAATTTTTTTTATAAAAAATTTCATATTATTTATTAAAAATTTCATACGAATTTGATATAATTGTTATTAAAAATAATAATTATGTTTTATCGACCATTAATAGTGCAATGAAAATGAAAATTATTCAAGTTCTGGGCCATACTCTATATTTCCTTATTAGGATATTGTCCTAAGAAATAATCTATAGAGATTTTGTATTCAAATTTATTAATTGGCCACTTTCAGGAATGTGTTGATAGCTCTATTTCGGGAACTTTTTAGGTTCTCATTATAAGAACACGTTTTGAAAGAAGTGACAATCCCATGCAAAACATCAAACTTTCCTAGTTATCTAGTTATCCTATCCTAGTTATCCTACTAAATGAGAACTACATCCCCTTTACATCTTGTTTTTAAATAAACCAAAACAAGCGTAAAAATGAAAAGGAGAATAAAAACAAAAAGCACGTATTGTATATCTAACAAAGATTAAGCTTGCGCATAACAAACAAGTTTTCAATTTATTTTTGATCAATGGTGATAATCTTTAACTTCGAGCTCATTTACATTGTGAAGAAAACTTCATTAGTTTAGTGAAACATTTTCATTAAAACTCTTACATTTTTATTGAAAACATATTTTTATTTATCACATATTAATATAACATATTAATTCACTTTTTGTAGAGAGCCAACGGAATGCGATCTTTTATTTGCCGTATTTTATGCTTGATACCTCTAATCATGCTTTGGACGACATTCATTTCTATTGTTTTTACACTGCTTTTTTTTAATTCTTCGTGGCACTTGGCTTCCCAAACATCTTCATACACTTTTTGGGAATAAAAGACATTAAACGTCCTTAATTGGACGAGCTTTTT
Organism: Delia radicum; assembly: GCA_021234595.1. Taxonomy (NCBI): domain Eukaryota; kingdom Metazoa; phylum Arthropoda; class Insecta; order Diptera; family Anthomyiidae; genus Delia; species Delia radicum. The sequence goes on along the minus strand of CM037851.1, from coordinate 156,305,949 downwards.
GGACGATTGAAGGATTTGCGTATTTCTTAAGAAAACAGGCATTTTTCTGTGAATTTTTTGTGACGACACAGTTAAAATCTCTTTATTAATAGAACATTAAAGCATGACATTTGAAGAATGTTGTATAAAATTTTCACGACGAAATATTAAAAAACACGGCAATGGCAGCAATTATTCGGACGTTACTCAAAATAAGTAGATTTGCGGTGCCCCTCATTACTTGGTGCTGGGTTATCTGAAATCAAAGTTCATTCGTTAGATAATAAAGGGTGGTTAAATTTCAAGGGCCGATGTTGATTTTGAATAAAACACAAACTATTTAGGAAATTATTGTAATTTTATTTTATTATGATATATTGGTATTACTCAATTATGTATGGAACAAAATATCGGCCAAAAGTTCGTTATTATCTCACGATAGCGAACACCATTCACAGTAACTGCCTGACCGGCCGCATTTTGGAAAAAATACGGCCCGATGATGCCGCCAGCCCATAAACCGCACCAAACAGTCACTCTCTGTGGGTGCATTGGTTTTTCGACAATCACTCTTGGATTCTCATTCGCCCAAATGAGGCAATTCTGTTTATTGACGAATCCACTGAGGTGAAAATGTGCCTCATCACTGAAGATGATTTTCTTCGAAAATTGATCATCCACTGTTGCCATTTCTTGCCACCATTCTGCCCATTCACGACGTTTGGAATGGTCAAGAGGCTTTAGTTTTTGAGCCAATTGCACCTTGTAAGCGTGTAAATGCTAGTCTTTATGCATAATGTTCATCAACGACGAGCGTGAGAGGTTGCAATTGTTGGGCACGACGACGAGTTGAGGTGGACGGCTCTTCAGCCACACTATCGCGAACAGCAGCAATATTTTCTGCAGTACGAGCTGTGCGAGCATGCACTGGTGTTCTCACATCTTCTACAGACCCGGTTTGCTCGAATTTTTCCACGATTTTTGCGATTGTACGCACATTTGGACGATCAAATTGACCAAAAAAATCACGAAGTGCACGATATGCATTTTGATTTGAACGCCCATTTTCATAATAAGTCTGGATAACTTTAACACGTTGTTGGATTGTGTATCTCTCCATGGTTCAAATTGAGTAAGTCTGAAATAGAGACATGTCAAATAAAATTCGGAAAAAAACTTGGCGTTTAGGTGTGGTTCACATTCAACATCGGCCCTTACAATTTAACCACCCTTTAGTTTTCCCCAGGTAACGCTGGGAGGGTTTTTCGAAATTTTAATTTATCACTTTTTTGAAACACTTTAAAGGGAGAAAACGCGATTTTTAGCGAAAAAATCGGCTAATTTGTTATTGTAAAATAAAAATTATTAACAAATTTGAAAAAACTCTCAAGCGTTACCTCGTAAATTATGTACAGAAATAGTGTTCAAAATTTCAAAAGGATCGGTGCAGTAGTTTTGCAGTTATGAGGGGCACCGACTTTGAAAACTTGAGTTGTGGGAAAAACGCTTTAAAGTTTTGAACACTAAAAAATCTGGTATTAAACGTTTATAAGCAAATTTTATCGGCTTACCTCACACTGAATCATCAATACCAGGTCCATAAAGGATGTTGCTATCATCCATGATGACTAAAGCACCTTTTTGCTAATGTCTACGACGAATCCTGCCTTCTTTAGTTTGTCTCTCTTGATACTCATAACTTCGTCAATTGTGCTCCAATCGACTTGAAACACAGTATTCTTAACATATTAAGCATTTATTTAAAAAAATAAAAAAAAAAAAAAATTAAAAAACAAAATTGAAATACCTTAACTCCTCCTTAAGCTATTATAATGTAGTTTTTGAGCAATGACAGCTTGCTAAATCTGGCCAAATTAATATGTCGTGTTTATTAATGTAAACTTTCGCGTTTACAGCCATTGCTTTTGAATCCTGGATGTAAAGTTGTGATATATCTTTTGCCGAAATAGCTGCCCACACTAGTACGTTTCTATTCAAACTTCGCTTTGGCCGAATACCGTACCACGTCGCGAGATTTTTTCAAGTCATCGGAATAAAATCCAGAATTAATACTTCCGTTGTTTCAATCAAAAGAAAAGTATTTTGCATCATCCAAAATTATTTGAGCATTTTTTTATGAAGTTTTTTCTCAGTTGTCTTGCAAAGCCAACAAGGCTTTTCTGCCAATTGTTTTTACTATATTTGGGTACAGTCTTCTCTGGTAGCGTTTCACGTTCATTTGGAGTTCGTTTTTTCGAATTGTTTCCTTGATTCCCCAATTTGATTTACCTACGATTTTTTTTCAATTTAAAAAGCTCAGCTGAGTTGTATTTTTTGGACTTCCTTTCTTTTTATACAATTTTCAAAACGTTTGAGGTGCATTTTCTGAACTTCCTTTCTTTTTATACCGTTTCAAAACGTTTGAATATGGAATATATTGTGCAAATCCTCCGCACGTCCAATTAAGGCCTTTTGCGGTCTTTTATGATAAAAAGTGTATGAAAATGGTTGGGAAGCCAAATGCACTGAAGAATTGAAGTTACAAATTAAAAGCAGTGTAAAAACAATTGACTTGAATGTCGTCCACAGCATGCTTATCAAACTTAAACTACGCCAAATAGAAGATCGCAGTTCGTTGGCTCTCTACAAAAAGTGAATTAATTATTTATAGTCTGTACTGTGCCATAAACAAAATTAGTTTTTCTAAAAAAATAATTATTTTTTTAACTACAAGTGTTTTAAAATTGTCCAACTACTAAATTGGCATAGGTTAGTACACAAAACGTGCTTTCATTTGATCATAATTTTGACTAAAATTAGAAATTGTGTATCACAAGTTATATTTTTTTTAATTAATTTAAATTTTGTTTCATATATCAGAAACTTTTTTCGCATGTCGCAATGGGGTAATTTACCAAATTTTTCTTAAATTTTTTCAATTTCAGTTTTTCCGAGACATTTGTAATATAATTTAATTTTATCCTTAAATCAATATTGATTGATATAATTATGCTCTAAAGTAGTAATGTCTACTTTTCTAGTGCGAAAATTAAAAAAATTTAGGATAATTAAAAAAAAAAATTAGAATAGAGGAAAAAATGCATTTTTTTGTAAAAAAAAAATCAAATCGCAACATCTCGAAAACCGTTAGTCCTGTTTTAAAATTTTTAAAATATTCGTTTTCAGAATTATAGGTCGCAAGACATGTGTTTACACTCAAAAGAAACGCTTCATCATATTTATGTCATGTTTCATAGATTTTCGACCAATGTAACGTTTCATATTATTTATGAAACATTTCATAAAAAACAAAATCAATTTCGTCGTATTTAAGAAATGTTTTAATATATATATGAAGTGTATGTTGCATTAGTAAGGAGTTCATTATTTTTGTGTAAAAAAAGTTAATGGAGACCATGCTATGGTCATTATAATTCTTGTTTTCTTGTAGTTTATGAAATGTTTCATAAATATTGCTGAAATTGTTACATTGAACGAAAATTTATGAAACTTATTCCTGGTTTTCTCTGGATGTATTGAAAAATTTAAGATACATTTTAAAAATCTCTAACTTCACGCCACCAGATTTTTAGATCTAGTGCTACAATAATCGCAACAATAACTGATAAAAATCGAAAGTTTGCGAAAAAAATGCCACTCTAATGGACATATGGGAAAATATACATTAAGTAGTAGAAAATATTATCCTTTGTTTTAAAAAGGAAAAATGTTTTATTTTATAAAAATTTCTTTTAACACAACACAATTATTTTCTTAATCTACTACACTCAAAAAAAAAAGTCATTTCAGTCAGAAAAAATTTAGCTGAGTCAGCAAAATTTTATCCCACTAAATGAGAACTTATATATGAGCCCGAAGTTAAAGATTACTACCACTAATCAAAAATAAATTGAAAACTTGTTCATTTTGTGCAAGCTCTACCTTTGACAGATATTAGGATTGTCACTCGAATAAAAATTATTCGATTAATCCAACTAACAAAAAGAAAATTCGAACGAACAATTTAAAAAATATTATTTTCGAATAACGAATAATTCGAATAAATTTTGACTAGTAATCGAATAGTAAAACGAATAGTTTAAAAAATACTTATTTTAATAAAACTTTTTCGAAAATTTACCAGTTTCGTGAAAATTTGTATAAAAAATGATAATGGACCAAATAAAATCAAAACTATATTAAAGAAATAACTGAAATTTTTAAACTTTTTCCAAGATATTTACTCTTTAAGAATGGGTAAAGATATATGATTTGACTTCAAGCAAGCAATTTGAAGAAATTCACAGATAAAGTGATGTCGTTGAAAAATTTAGCATGATTTTTGAAGTTTAAACTATACAAAGCTATCAAAAATGTTGCTATATTACAACGAGAGTACGTTAGCACTTAAACTGTGAATTCCTTGTATGTTATTTTTACGGTTACTAAAATAAGATCTCCTCAGCTCGATATACTAAAACTATGGCCGATATATATTAAACGTTTCAACGATTTTCAAAACCGTAATTTTCTCATCACGAGATAATGCCCAATGGCGTATGTCTGAGAAATATTTTGGCGTTTTATTAAATACTTTTACGCCAAATTGTCGCCGCATAGTGCATATTTTAGCGTTACTATAGTCTTAAATGATTGCACTTGAAATTTGGTTTTGTTGTACATTCGTAAAAAAATGTGAGTTCAAAAGTCTGTTAAACGGATTCCAATTCAGTTGAGCTAATTTTTACTCTTGTTATCGTTTTAAATCAGTTAATCAAGAAATCAAGAAAAAAGTTCATCAGTATTTCTAATTTTTCAACCTAAAATTTTGTAATTCGTGATTCTTATATTTTCAAATTTTGGTAGTTAATTTAAAACACAATTTTTTTTTTTTTACAGTTATATTAGTTTTTGTTTTTATATACACAATTGTTTTCGTGAAAGGCGTGGTAAAGAATAATGAGTGTATTTTCTAAAAATCATAACTACATTGTAAATTTTAAATTTTCTGAATCAGACTGCGCAGTTTCTGGTATTAAACCTTCGTCAGTGGCCCTGTTTTTTTTTTTTGAATAAGGTAATATTTGTTATGTTTTTATTTCTTCGATTGCGTCTATATGAAATTTTCTGTGCAATCACTAACCGTGGTATAGATAAACTTATTTCTAATGCCACATGCACTCGCACTACACGTTAGACAGAGCTCTTTAGCGCACTGATCTATCGTCAGGTCGAGTTTTGTTGTGATTAAAATTAGTTTTATTCAATACACGGTTGTTTTTATTCTTGCATACATAATCTCAGAAGTACAACAACACAACAGTTCTATTTTTAGAAACTTACCTCACTCTAATGTCCACTGTTTTCCCATATGTTGTAAATGATGCCACATCTATGATATATTCTTTGTATATTCGATAGATGGCGCTAACAGATTTTGACTTGCTTGTAACAATGTGTGGGATGGACATATCTCAGGAAGTAGGAGGAGCTTATCCAAGATTATGGTATCAATCTCTTCTTTGGAAGATTCAGATTAATGCATCAATTATATTTGTGGGTGGGGATTAAGGGTTTAATTTTTAATTTCAAAATAGGCCTTTTTAGCCGTATTTTGTGAAAGTAACCCTGTCCCTTTGCACTTTCACAAGGCCCGCGTTCCAATGCTTTTGCGATGTAGTAGAGAGTTCTTAACTATTGTCTTGGCTACAATTTTTTGGATCGAAAATCTCAATGGTTTGGCTGTTATAGGCCAAAATATCCAAAAAAAAACGTGACAAAAGTCTGAGAAAAAACTGCAAGTCCAAATCTGGAAGCGCGATTTTCACCGTAGACGTATGGTCTAGTGGACTTTTTTGCTCAGTACAATCCCAAGAATCAGAAACGCGAAGCGCCCATTAAGATTTTTTTCCTTCCATACTAATCGCCCCATCCTAACCTATACTCTAGCTATAAAAAAAATTTGATATGACAACAACACTTTATACAACACTTTATACAATTCTTTTTTTAAACCCTCCATCCCATAGTGCAGGAGGGTATATTCACTTTGTCAAATGTTTGTAATTCTTTTAAAAAAATTCTGGGACCCCATAAACTATATATATTCTTGATCAGCATGGATAGAGAAGTCGATATAGCCATGTCCGTCTGTCCGTCTGTCCGTCTGTCCGTCCGTCTGTCTGTGGAAACACAAAATACTCCTCCAATACAGAAGAGGTACTGCTAATTTTCAGTCAAATTGTTTGTTGATATCATGCGCAGTTTTCTAGTGAAAATGATCAAAATCGGTTAACGCGTTCAAAAGTTATGAGTGAAATGTGGGAAGACCACTAAACATTTTTTTTTTTATTTCATCATACCATACATACATACGCACATTCAATGCTTATACACAAGAATATACGCAAGCAGGGATGGCTGTCAATATCGCTGAATTACCGTCCCCGATTCTAACACCTTTCAACTGACTATCGTTATCGCTTAAATACCGTTACCGATATTCTTGAAATACCGTTATCCGTAAAATACCGTTACCTTAAAATACCGTTACCGAAATAATCTAACAAGATCTGAACAAAAAAACTTCTGTAAATAGATATATTTTCCCAAAGTATGATCATAAACTAGACAGTCATTTAAACTCGGGCATAATGCGGTTAAAAATTGTGGTGTGCATTAACATTACCTGTATAACTAAAATAACGTTATCCTTAAAATGCCGTTACCAAAATAATTGAAAAATCTTTTTCCCTAAAATAAAGTTACCGAAATATCTAAAATATCGTTACCGCTAAAATACCGTTAGCGAAATAAATAAAATACCGTTAACGCTAAAATACCGTTAACGCTAAAATCCCGTTACCGAAATAACTGAAGTATAGTTTCCCCTAAAATACCGTTACCGAAATAAAAGAAAATAGCGTTACTACGACCAATAACCACATAGAATCGGTTACCATCCAAGGTCATGATCAACACTTAAAAACAAAAAAAACTCACAAAATATTGTTGTTGTTTTTTTGTTTTGTTTTGTATACAGTATGTATGTACGTATGAATTAGTAGCAATCGCATGCAGAGTTGCCAGGTTTGACGATTTGTAGTCATTTTGATGATATTTAATACCCAAAACAACGAAATGACTATTTGACGACTTTTGCTTCCAAAATGACGATTTTTTGACAATAATTTAATATGTCAGCAAGATCTACTTATTTATCATTCTCATAAAATCGCCGGCTCGATCATTAAATTTATATTATTTCGTTAAAAATTGAAAGCAAAAACATTGTTTTTTGATCGATAGCTAGCTTTTAAATGCTAATATGATGTGAAATACAATTTTGCAAAAATGCAAATCCTAGAATTGAATAAAACTTAATCCAAACCGCATTTATTTTTTTATAAATTCATTACGGGTTTAGCTTAATTTAGTTTCTGTGTTTATATGTTAAGAACATTTCTTTAAATTTTTATAAAATTTAATTGGAGTTAGATTTAAATAAAAATAAAAAAATTTTCATGTTAAAACACAAGGCATGGACTTTTTTTGCGAAACAAACAGATCTCTAGCCCGAATATATTTCATGTTGAAAGATGATATATATACAACTTTAAATGAAACAAAATACATCCAAAAATAAATCCGGTGCTTAAAAAACAGGCCTAATAATATAAATAAAGTGCCAAAATTTAATAATTAAAAATATAACATTAAGTTTGTTCGATAACACAAAAATTTGTACAAGTTTTTACTGGAAGGTGTTCGTTTAGACAAATACGCAGTAAAAACTGGTAAAAAGAGAGAGTAAAGTGACAGTTTGATGCCAAAGAACTTACAAGTTTTTACTCTATACATTTTTGCCAGAAAGAATTTGTAAGATGAAAAAAACATATGACTAAAAAATAAAAATATGCTTGTATTTTTAGTAAACAAAAATTAAATTAAATTTTAATTGTTTATGGATTGAAAGTGAAAATGATTAAATAATTAACTATGGAAGAAGTTAAAAAACATTTAAATTATTTTTGGTCGATAATTTCAATTAACTTTTTCCTTTTCCATAATGACCAGTTGATTTTTTTTTTTAATATTTAAAACAAGCTGCTTTATCTAATTTAATAATTCCTACAAATTTTCTGTTCGTTTACTTCTTTGTAAATTTGTCTTACTATTTGTAATTTTGTTACTGAGTAGTTTTTACTGAACTTTACAGGAAAAGTAATCGAACAGACTTATTGTTAAAGAATTTCCAAATTTTGTAAAAGAATTTAATATTTAAAAAGTTGTGCCACTGAATTGTTGTTCACAGAATTATGCAGATATAAGTGATTAACAGTTCAAGTGGTAAAATTAGTTTGATTTAAAGTTGTATTTATTTGATCTTTCAACATTATATTTTTGTTATTTTATTAATTAATAATCATATAATTACAAGTTATATACTATTACCCTAACCGAGCACTAGCTACTATGGCCTTCGGCGCGTTGTAGCGAAAACAGATCAGTGCCTTTGGTGGGAATCGAACCCACGACCCCCGCACTGATAAGCCAGCACGCTACCAACTAGCCTACTGGGGCACACTGTTTCAACATTTTATAAATATGAATATCGTTGTAAAATATAATGATTTTCGAAGTTTAAACCAAAGAGAAGTGTCAAAAATCGTGTTATATTACAACGATAACGCGTTAACATTTGAAATGTGAATAACATTATTGTATTTTATTTTTTATTAAAACTTTATCCCTCTTCTAACAAATATATTTTATTTTGACGATTTTTCAAAATATGATGACGATTTTGACGATTTTTTCTAGAAAGTCTGTCGTTTTTATGCTTTGCAAACCTGGCAACACTGGTTATAAGTGCAAATGCGAGAAGCCCTCGAAAAATTGTTAAGCTAATTTATAAAGTATGCTTTTGTTTTCCATATACCAGGCTTGCCATATACCTTTTTTTGTTAACCCCAACAAATCAAAAAATCACCAATTAGAAAAAAGGTAGAACAAAATAGTTTAGTTAAAATTCTTTATTTATTTGACTGCATTAACCGGAGTTGCCAGACACATTAATCGTTATCAGATCAAAAAATATCCAGCAACAAAATCCCCGAATCCAACAATGTAAATTCATAACTTTTTTTCGTACACTATTTTTACTTATTTTCATTCTCAACCTTTAATAAATTTGCAAGGAAACTCTTACATTCTAATTACATTTATTAAAAACCCCATTCAATTTAAAGGACATTCACTTTCAGAACTTTTTTATTTAAGACATATAAGGTGCATACTTCATCTTAAAATCTTTTGATTATATGCATTTGTTTTCCTTAAAAGCCCTAATTTTTATTTGATACATACAAAAATAATCTAAATTAAAGTATTGATGTGTAAAAACCAATCGAATTTTGGGAAAATTTCTTAGGGTTCTTATTCTAGGAGTCGTAAACGAGAATTGCACAAGCAACTGAGCTGAAAAACAATAATTTGAAATACCAGTTTCTTTAATTTTTGTGTCTCGAAAACACCCTAAACACTCGAAAGATTTTCTTTTATAATTTTTGACAAACTTAGTTTCATCACACTTTCCGTTTTACTTATGTGATGTATAGTATAAACACATGTGTTGTAATGTAAACGGGTATTTAATAATTATTTCATTATGTATGTCTCCGCAAGCGTATTTTTGTTCACTTAAATTTATCTAAAATTCTGATTATTCGAAACTGTTTTTATGCGTTTGTATTCATTGCATCTCTTCTAACGATCCAAAAATATATTTTAGTAACTTTCTTTCATTATTATATGGGCAAAGAGACAAACAACAGGCGAATTTTACAACAGTTTTTTTAACATCATAAGGAACTATAAAAATATATATATTTTTCACTACACGATAATCAGAATAACCTTTGAATACCCACTGTTATAAGCATGCAGAATTTCAGATTCATTTTAGTAAACTTTAATTAAACATTTTTTCTTTTGTAACATCCCAAATACATTAATCAATCAGTCATATTTTGTTTTACTTATAAAAACAACATTATTTTTGTTATTTTTACAAAGAATATAGATATTAATATTGTTTGCACTTTCCCTGGTTTATGAAAACACCGAGATGGAGGGTATCCAAAAATTCGTCACAGCCGAATTTAATCTTTTTTAATACCAAATTCGGCACATCGGACTTTAATGCTTCCACTTGTTTTTATTAACAAGGTCTGTGTTTAATGTATATTTAAAAAAAAGTCAGTAAAGTCAGCAAAATATTTGGTGGGAGCATTTTGCAGAAAAATTTAAAATCCCAGGTGAAAAAGTTCATATATTATCATATATTGCCATATATGGTTTCATGTATGAGCATATATGGTTCCATATATGAGCATATATGAACATATATGTAATGTATGGGAGCATATATGGGTAAATAGATTCAAATGAAAAGTTCATATTTGGATATGTATGAAACCATATATGATAATATATGATAATATATTGCATATATTGGTTCATATATGTCATATATCTCCATATATGAATTCATATATAATTCCATATATGGTTAATGTTTTAATTTTTGATCAGATATGACCATGTATGAGGATGATTTTCTTTTATTTTTAACCCTTACTCTGCCGGTCTACGAATTCTTGACAAAAATATATAAATTCATGTTTTATAAATTTATAAATACGATTGCAGAGAATGAATTAATAGGAAAAACGCTTTTTATGTTTCCTATGATTTTTATTTTAATATCACATTCTTAAATAACTGTGTTATATGTGTTTAATGGCTTACATAAATAATTTTCAACTTGCAATATGTGGTAAATACTCAATACATCATCAATTTTTATGATTTTAAAATCATTAGTAATTTTGAATTGAATAATGTGTTTAACAATGGAGTTAGTATTTGTATCTTTAAATTTGTCAGTTTCAGACTCTGTCTCGCCATTATCACTATCAGAATCTGAATATTCATATTCATCTAAACATACATCTCCAATAGTAACCGAATTGGCATCACTATTACTATCAACATCTTCATCAGCATTTGAATTGTCATCATGGGAATCAACTGGTTTTTCCAGTATATTATTTGATTGCGCTATTGTTTTTGGTAAAGTTTTGTTTTGTTCCCACCTTTCCAATGTTTTAAGTGAACCTACATATCAAACGCAATCATTTTAGTCAGTATTTTTTCATAAAACTTGCAAGTTTACTCACCAAAACAGAAGGTTCCTTTTTCCAAATGTTGTATTGGTATAGCCATCATCGGTTTTTAAATAATCAATTTTTCTTTTTTTTTGGAACAAGTTGATTTTTTAGTATCCATATTCTTATTATTTTTTTTTTAATTATTTCCCAAATTGTATTTTCGTAAAAAATGGCGGTTTGAAATATTTGTATTTATTAATACATGCCAATCCATTCAAAGCTTTTATATAAAATCGAAAACAAAACTTCAAATTTAAAACCCCTCCCTCCCGATTAGGGTCCACCAAAAGATTTTACCATCATCAGATTCAGCGTGGAAAAGTTTCATCAATTTTGGAAACATGTGGCTAAACTTTATTTAAGCCAAAGTTTTTGATTGGATTTATTTATTTTGTTATATTTTGTATTTAAAAAATAAGATATTTTCCCACATTGCCATTTTTAGTTGTGTTTCAGAATAATTGGAAAACTAAACAGAACTATTTAAATCTTAAGATACAATTCTTATATTGAAGTATATTTTATGTTTTTAAAAAATTCCTGTATTCAGTAACATGTTTATAGAATTATAATAGCTGTATTTTTTAATAAACAGAATATTTTTGGCAAAAAAAAACTAAAAAGCTTTTTATATACCAGAATATGGAAAAAGTAATAATATATGACATTCATATATGACCATATATGAACATTCATATATGTCCATATATGAGCAAATATGTCCATATATGTCCATATACCCTCAAATTTCGGATCCGAACATATATGGATTCATATATGAACTCATATATGTGACCATATATGACAATACATGAACTTTTTCACCTGGGATATCAGCAAAAAATGAGCTAAATTCAGCAAAAGATTTGCTTAATTTACTATTTTTTTTTTTTGTTGGGACTTACTGACTTTTGAATAGGCATTAAACACCGAGTTTGATAATAAAAAAAAAAATTGTCAATATTTACAAAATTGTGAAACATTTGCCACATATTTGCAGTTTCTGAAAAATTAATTAAATTTGATCAACATTAAACCCACTTAAGGAGAAATCAAAACCGAATGTTTATGTGTTACTTGTGTTTTAAATCCATTATTTTGCAAAATGTTTTGAGAAAATATTTGTCAAACTCTACGTAATATTTATTTTTTTTTTTTTTGCGTGCCAAGAGAATTAAAAAAATCTTCAAAAAGTGAGAATTTGATCTTTTACGATTGTGATTTTTTAAACGACTGAAAAAAATTTAAATTTTCAGAGCTTTTATTACAGTTAGGACCATAAATAAAGCGCAAAATTTGCTCGCTGTAGTGAACATGATCAATGAAAAAGTTATGGTAAAATTATCATTGATCAGACAAAAATGTTGTCAAGTCAGGTACATATATATGACATTTTTATAAAACGATTAATTTTTATTTATATAAAAGAACTGTTTCATATTTTTCTTGTATAATTTCATATGGTTTTGGATAATTTGTTCCCTACGGTTGTGTAATGTTTTGATTTACTGGTGGCAACACTGATCCCAATATTTTTAGTTTCAGAAATACAAAAAGTATTCTAATTTTGCAGATTTTGACGATTTATTAAGGATACAAAATAAATGAGTTTTAAAAATGGCCATGAGGAATTGATCTGGAATGTATTCAATTATTTTTATTTATATGGTTTTTGTGGGCTGTAGACAAATTTGCTCTGGTAATCCAGGAGTGTCCAATTATCTGTAACTCATTACTTTATATTTCAAAATAATTTTAAGGTAGGAAGTATTTATTGCAATGATAATTTATACTAATATGTAAGTTCATTACAAAGTAATGTATTATGTATTCAAGTATTGCTAACTCATTACTTTTTGCTGGAAAATAATGATACAGGTAAGTAGTATACATTATAGTGTATCATACTAATTACCAAAGTTTTCCTGGGTAGCGCTTTATCAAGCAGATATTCGAATTTGTTACTCACTAAAATATTTCAAAATAACTACACACAGAGAAAAATTTTGCCATTTGGCAACTAAAATTCGGTTACTACGACTAAAATCGGTTGGTACAACTCAATATTGGTTTTCACAACAATATATGGCTAATACAACAGAATTTTAGTTGCCACACCAAAAATGTTAAGAACTCACATTTCAATATGGCTCTACTAACCGAATTTATTGGCTGTAGTTACCGAAATATAATTTTCAATTTGGTTGGCACTTTATTTTTCTGTGTGTAAAAGTAAGTGCTTTACTACAGATTTGAATGCCAAACTTGTATGAAAATTACTAAACTTAAAGTTTGCCTCTGTTGCGAATTTTCATTAACCAAATCTTAAAGGACATTATACCAAAGAAAAAAATTGAAAGTTTGTCTACGTCATTTTGTTTTTTTTTTTTCTAATTTGAATCATTCATGTGACAAGGATACTAATTAATAAATGTATAACAAGATGTTGCCAACCATAAGAAACCAATAACCAACAATACAACAGACTCAACAATCATATTCCACTCGAACAACCAACCAACCAGCCAGCCAGCCAGCAGTACCATAAACCATAACTGAAGTTTTTCTTTATTTTTTTTTTTTTCGATAGAAAAATATAAAATTATAAATAGAGACGATGAAAAAAGTAGTAGCTAAAGTAGAAGCTACACAATATCGATTTAAATTAATTTTTGTTAGAGGATGCTCAAGCGAAAATCCCCCATTACCGTAAAGTACTTGTAACTAACAAAGTCCCCAGTGTCATGATGTCGCATACGTAGATAAATACGTGGCATAGCTGCTGGCTGGCTGGCAGTCAGGCTTACTGGCAATAAGGATGGATGGACGTTTTTTTGTTGTCATTGGTTAGAACAGCGGTTCCCAACAACTTTTGGTTCACGGACCCCTTGACACACTTCTACTAGTTCAAGGACCCCCCCAAAAAATTGTTTTGTTTTACAGTCACCAAATACAGTGAAACCTGAATAAGATGAACTCCGGGGGACACAAAACAAAAAAATAATTTGTTATAATCGAAATTTGTATTTACTGGAGTAACATGTATTTACAAGTTTTTATTGTCAGCAAAATATGAAAAAGTGTTATAAACTTTTTTAAATATTATGAAATTTTTCATTTGATTTCATAATTATAGTTTCCGATACATTTGAGAAGTAATTTCTATGTGTTCTGTTTAAATCTTGTTGAAATTCAAAGAAATTTACAACATTTTGGGAATTCTGTATTAAAAAACAAAATTTCATGAAATTTTTTTTGTGGGACTCTTCCAACAGTTTATCTTAACCGTCGGTTCATCAGAAATTTCAAATTTGTTTGTAATAACCGATGTTTCATCTTAACCGAATCGTCTTCAACGAGTTGTACTGCACGAGACTTTTAGAAAAAATTATCAAAAACACAAAAGTGTGAGGAAAATTTTTATATTTTTTGAACAATTAAAAACTAATTAAAAAATTGTTTGATATTTGAGTTATAGAAGGCGCAGATCCAGGAAAGGTTTTATTTTGTTGGGGGCGGGGGTTACTTAGAGTATTTTAATTAATTTTTTAATCTTTTTTACATTTTTGTATTGAAAAATATAATTTTGAGGAATGAAATTTTCCCCCCACCACCTAAAACCACGCCTGAGCTACAGAATTTGTGTTAGTTTTTTTTGGGGAGATTTTGAATAAAATAATCTCTTTTTATGAACTATTTAAGCACTAAAATTTTAATTTTTAGAAATTTTGTTTCATTAAATTTTGTAATCTTGTTACCTACTTATTTTAAATGATAAATAATTTCATGCGATAATGCAATTATCTAACCAATGGAATCGCAAAATATCTTTAATTATTCAATTAATTTTTTTTTTTTAGATATGAAATTATAATAAAATCGCAAATAATATTGTAAAATTTATTTTAACAATAATTTGTTCGCATAAACTATTCGCGGACCCCATAGAATACTCCAACGGACCCCTGGTGATTCTCGGACCCCCATTTGGGAACAGTTGGGTTATATGGTTGATGACAGAGTTTATAAGAATTCATTCATTTGTACATTAACTCCCCAGCTGAAAAAGATCATATATTATTATATATGGCCCATGTATGAATATATTTGAATATATATGGATCCATACATGGAAATGCATGGAAGCATATATGGAAATGTTTGTTATATATGCAAGCATATATTGAACCATATATGAACAATTGTTGCAAATGTTTACCATATATGGAGTCATATATGAAAGTGTTTTCCATATATGGTTACATATATGAAAACATATATGAATGTATTATTCATATATACTACCATATATGGAAGCATATATGCATCATTTTCCCATATGTGTGGTTTAATTTATAAATAAATTTATAAATTAAACTATAGTTTCTTTATCTTTCATTATCTTTGATAGATCTATCAACACATTCCTGAAAGGGTCAAATAATAAATTTGAACACAAAAAAACTTTATAGATAATTTGTTAGGACAATAAACTAATAAAGAAATATAGAGTATGGCCTCGAACTTGAATAATTTTTCATTTTCAATGTATATAAAATATACACTTTTTTTATGTATATATAATAATATATATTTAAGCAATAATTATGTTAATAAAAATTGAATTTTCAAATTAACAATTGTTTTTGTTTTATGAAAATATACGTAATAGGAAAATATATGAACATATATGGGTAGGATATATATGGACAAATGTATGGACATATATGGACATATATATCCATATATGTCCATATATCCTCAATTTTCGGATCCAAACCATATATGGAAGTCCATATATGTATATATATGGGTCATATATGAACTTTTTCACCTGGGTCTTTAAGAAGAAAGTAGATCCGTGTGTTTTTTTTTATCGTAACCACTTTTTGAAGTTACAACAGCAAACGTTCAAGGTAACACAAAATTTGTCTGTTGGTACAGTACTTTTCGTTTACAGTCACATCGCTTATAGTCCATTTAGCGATATAGTCCATTTTTACACTTTTACTGTCATCTAAAATCAAATTGCATACAAAATATTTAGGATATAGTCCATTCACGATATAATCACATTTGGCTTATATGCCACTAAACTCTGGTTACTAAAAGTAAATTTATATGCAAATAATTTAAGTTATAGTCACAATACAGAAAATTTCTAATATAATTGTTAAATCTTGAATTTTTTTCGGTTTAAAATTGTTTAAAAATTTAAGAGGCTAAAACGAAAATTGGAACAAGGAAACTGAGCTGAATCGTTTCAAACATCGTTTTTATATTCCAAATTTTCCACCTGTTATAATAATAAATAAATTGCATATAGTCACATTTTATGATGACTATATCACAATTTATTTATAGGCAACAAAATGGCATATAAAAAAACTAGCGATATAGTCACATTAGCGATATAGTCCACAACTTGTGTGCAACTAAGAGATGTGACTATAAGCGAAAAGTACTGTATTACAAAACAAAATTTCCTTTTTGTTGTTCCTGATAACTTTCCTCCGATCTAAATTGAATTCCTTTTATCGAACCTTTCTTCCCAGAAAGAAATTGCCAACCGTACAAAACACATAGAACTGGCAAACCACTGCTATTTTTGTAAAACCGTCAGTGTCAAAAATTACCAAAGCTACAACTAATATATTAGTTGTCAAACCAACGGGTGGCCACTGTTATCAATCGGGTAACAGGACAATACCGTCAAAATGGTTTATCCCACGTTTTGCCAATACATAACCGACAGTCACCGACGCTTTGCCAACACTGTGCCGATTGTTTTATCTGTCTGGGTTTCGTTTAAGGATTAAAAAATAAGATACAAAACGAGTGAGGTGGAAAATTTAGACAACAAGTCAGTTTTTTCGCCTTATTTGTGGAGAATGATTTTGAATGTACTCGATATATTTCACAAACTCATCTGTTGACCCATCGATAAAACCAAGGAATTTATATAAAAGGAGTATCAGAGATCACTAAACACAATATTATTTCAGTCTAGATATCATACGACGGCTGAAGCAGTGCAACAAAAAAAACTTCAAGTGAAAATATAATTTTTATCTCATAAATTGTTTACATTTTTTCATTGTTTTAATTATTTATAGTACATATTCTTCATTGTTTACATTATTTACCTTACATACTTTATTTCTTTACATAATTTGCATTTAAAAAAGCATAAAAACTGTTACTTTTTTCGTAACACACTAAAATCCTGGGACGATCCAAGATATTGTATTGTGTTTGCAGGCTTTGTCGATTATTATATGTAAGGTATAGTGGAACACAGTTATAACGAACTCGCAGGGACCGGACAATTTAGTTCGTTACAGACGAAGTGTGCTAAAAGCGTTGTAAACATTTTCAAAAATTAATAAAATGGCAGGACTTTTTTTCATGTCTCCTAATTTTGAAATGTTTTTTACATTAAAAAATGTTTCATACATTTTTCATTACTTTTTATTAAAATTTTAACTAAAAGCTAAAGTTTTTTAAATTTGCATTACATTTTTCATTTTAATATCTTGATTTGTAAAAGCGTAAAAAAAATTAGTTCGTTATAAAAAAAGTTCTCTATAAACGATATAACCGTATTATTTTGTATGAAATATGGTAGTAAATGCGTTGGCCACCGAAAAATCGTTTTGCTATAAAAAAAGTTAGTTATAACCGATGTTCGTTAAAACCGAACTCCACTGTACTTCATAATAGCATCTCCTGAGTGAGTTCATTTCTATTGTTTCTATTCATTTCACCGATGCGAGACTACAAAATGGCCAACTATTTATAGTTAAACTTCCAAAATTCACAGTTCCAGATGCTGGTACTTATGCTACAATTATTGCTGCATCAATCTACATTAGGGTTATAAGTTTTTGCATTTTTTGCAAACTATATTTTTTTCATCACGAGATTAAAATTCCAAAGGGCGTATGATTGAGAAATCTTTTGGCGTTACTGTAGCCTAAATGATTGCATTTGATAATTGGCATTATCGTAGTATTCAAATTGATGCCACAATTCATAACATTTTGAGATAGTAGGGTAAAATACATTAATTATTGATGCATTTTTAAATTATTTTTATTCGTCATTAGTTCGATTAATCGAATAATTTTAAAAACTTAATTGTTTGATCGTTCTATTCAAAATTGTTCGGGTCGTTTATTTGAACAAAATAAAAACACGAATAATTGACAACCCTAATATACACTGATTGAATATTTCGCGTAGTATAAATGAATATATGCATTAATGAAATGAAACGTTCGTGCATATATAATGAATATGTTCATTAATACGAAGAATTTTTTATTAGAATGTTTCCAACGAAGGGTTTCATTGAATTTATTAAACGTTAATTTAATTTATGTAACATTTTATTTCAACAATTTATATGGAAGAGGCATAAGCTCTACTTATTTTTTTTTTTTTTTTTGAATTAAAAATAAACATTTCATTTACAACAAAAACCCAAATAAAATTATAGCTTACTTTAATAAACAACAGAAAATATCAGAGAAAGATTCTTCAATGAATTAATAAGACTTTGTATGATTTTTTTAAAAAAAATTCATTAGAATTAAACCAATAAAGAACTTCCCATAATATATGAAAAATTTCATGGAAGATCAAAATTAATAACCCAGTAAAAAATTTTCGTGTTTTTAGAAGCAGGAAAAAACAAATGCGCGGATGTAAGTGCTTACTATCACATAATACTGAGAAGCATCAAAAGAAACGAATAATTTTCGTATAAAAATAAACAAACAAAAATGTTGAGCTTACTGTTTTCCCCATCCAGGATGCAGGTTGTAAGCAGCTTACCCTAATCCCTTATAAGCTTGCAGGTTGTAATGCAGAAAGTTTCATATCGTGCATTATAAACGATGTGTACCAATTTTCCCGAGTGATTTCCGATTGTGTTTGGTCTTATAAAAATAATTAGTCATTTGTTTGTTTCTGAAGAGCTAGCAAAAATTTAACAAGAAAATAAATATCTGTAGAATTTTATGTAAAATAAATTATATATATTCATATTATTACTTTTAATCGTAATAATGTAGTGATGAAATATGATTTTATTGAAAGCCATGAAATCACAGCTTTTTGTAAGCGCTAATATCCGCGCTTATTATGCCCAAAAGTATGCTTCCAAGTGGAAATTCGCCATATAAAAATCATGGCATATGCAAGCAGGTTTGTAAGGGATTCTTTTCGGCTTACTCCCTTACAAACCTGCTTGCATGTAAGCAGCGTTTTTTAACTGGGAATAGACTTTAAAAAAATCGATTAAACGCTTTATAAAATATTAAAAAACCTTTGACATTTACATCTTATGAAAAAAATTTAAGATGTATGATATTCAATGAATGTAAGAAATTTTATGAAAAAAATAAAAAAGGAAATGTTGTTGAACAACTTTGTAACTCAAAGGAAAATTTTCATCAAGTATATGAATTGAAAAATTATTAAATCTAATGAATTTTTGTTATCAAATTATTAAACTTCATAATGGAAATTAAATTTTACATATATAATGAAATTCTTCATTGAATTCACGAAATTGTTTTCATTAACATCATGAAAGATATTTCTTTCATTGCTGGTCAGAAATTTCGGGAGTCCTCTTTTTTAAAAACGTTTTTTGAAAAGCATGATAAAAATTTGTTTTATTGATGCATTTGTAACTGTGTCATGAAATTTAAGAGCATTGTCATAAATCATTAGTTAAAAATATGGTAATGAAAATAGTGTAATTATAACTTACATCAATGCAATTGTAATGAAATATCAATTTATTATATGCACAATTAATATGTTGTTGTTTTAACAATCAAGTTAATTGCATTCAAAAAATATTTTCCTTTGACAGCTCTGTTTGTAAATACAATTCAGTTATTTGTTGATACAACAAAATTTTTATTGAGAACGTGGCAATTAAAACGTCTGTTCTTTGTACCGACATAACTTAAGATTAAGATCCTACACTAAAAAAAAGGTTAGAAAAGTCAGCAAAAATTTTGCTGACTCTGCAAAATTTCAGTCAGGAGGGTGTTTGGAAAAAAATACTAAAATCTGCAAAATATTTTGCTGAAAATCAGCGAGCCGATTTTTAGCATCAAAATTGGTAGATTCGGCAAAAGTTTTGCTAACACTTAGCTGATTAAAAATTAAAAAGTCATTGCTAAAAGTTCACAAAAATGTTTGCTAAATATAAGTAGATAAAGAAAAACTAAAAAAATTTATAGAAGAATTATACTTAAGTTAATTTATTTGCTGAAAATCATAAACATTTTTTGTGATTCTTTTTAATATAAAAATGTTCATACTCCCACTTTGCCGAAATGACTTGATGAAATATTTAAAAATATATAGAAATAAGTGTACAAAAACAAAATTATATTTAAACTGCTTACATCAACGACTGTCTAAGTGATGGCATATTTTAAAGGAAGACAAATGCCTTAGATTATTTTGAGAAACGAAACGAAAAAATAACAAAATATGACATATTCAACGCTTTTTTTTGCAAGAACAAAAAGGACACATGAAAAATTAACTATGATGTATGTACTTCCATTTCGCTTTAGTCTGTCTACCTGAACGTATATTTGTTTGCAATTTCAAATTGCCAATTTGACCACACACATTAAATTTAAGTTGTTTTAGTCCACAATTACAAGAGTTGTACTTTTTAGTATCATTTTCCTCGTCTCTACTACATCTTCACATGCCGCGACATCTTCTTCATTCTGCATAATTCTTTCAATCTGCTTGTCGTAAACACTAAGTAAATATTAGTAAGACGTTTTACTAACTTTTCTTCTAACTTATTTTTTGAGTGTACCCAACAAAAACTAACTTCGTTTTGGTAAGCAGTAACTACATTTGCGCGCTTCCGAAAAAGCGCTTAATCGTCGTGCATACAATAAACCAATTAAGAAAGGCATTTTGTTCTGCTTTTCTTAATGCATTCTTTTGAAACAATAAAGAACGCGTACAATGAATTATTAAAGAATCAATGAAACGATTTAATCGATTTAATAAAAAATGTCATTGACTTTATGAAAATTCATTAATGTTGTCAATTTGTTCATAAATTAATTTTTAAATTATGAATTTTAACAAATTATTTTTGAAATTATATGGCAAACAAAGAAAATTCATTTATCTCATTAAAGTTAAATCATAGATCCACAGGACATTTTCAAACAAATCCTGCAATTATTGAAGCATATATTTTACTGGTTCTTTGGAGAAGTGAATAAGCTCTAGACTTACGGAGCCGATCAAGTTGACACTTTCCGACTTTTATAGTCAAATATTTTTAAAAAATAGTTCTAACAAAACTTTAATTATGAATTCTTAAATGATTAACTCTATAATGTTAGTATAATTCTATAGATAGAATTAATTTCTCCGTCAGCCCTCGCATATAAGAAATCCTGATGTGGTATACCTAGAGAATATAAAAATTTTACGTATATCTGTTTGCTTTCAATAAAAAGTAAAAAATACTTACGAAAATATGTATATGTCTATCATCTGGATGTTTTTAAGCGATATCTTCCTTTTATCTTCTAGAAGATATATCGGCGATATTGTGATACTTTTTTATATCTTCTAGTAGATGATAATAAAGCAATATCTCCGATTTACCTTCCAGAGCAATTTCTTTTGTATTACTGTGAAGTTTTGCTTTCGAGACACGTTTTCAAACAAAAGGGGATCCAAGTTCTTGTTAAGAATGTGTAGTTAAAAAATGTTAACAGTTATATTAGTTTTTTGTTTGTATATACATCGAGATTATTTTTATGTTATTTTCAATTTATAACGAGCTTTCAACCTCCGTATATTTACAAAAATAAAGCAAATCAAACATATTAGCTAGGTTGATACTAGTATTTCGATCTGGCTAAAGATCTCATCAGAACCCGAAGTTTTAGAAAGTTAGAGCCTCCATAATAGGCAGAACTTTAACAAAAAACCTATTAATAATCAATTTTGCTGCATTCTTGTCTTCTTAGTAATCAAGCACGTGGTTAGGTCTTTTCCTAACAAGCATCGTGACGTTACTAAACTTTGAAGACCAAAAATGTTCTATTTATATAAAAAATTTTTAGTTTGTAACTTTACAAGCTAACGACGTCTCACTTGACCTAATTTTTTATAATTTTGAATTTTGTAAAAAAAATTTGTAGTGAACGCGGAGATTGTTTCCAAACAAAATTGTATGAACAACGGAATTTTCTAAATTAGCTGAGAGTTATTTTAATCACTTGATCTGTCAAATCTGTCACTTGGCTTTTTTAGGTGTTAAATAAATAAATATGCATTTAAACACAGAAACCTTTAATAAAAACTCTACAAATTAATAACTTAACGATAATTATAACTAATTAAGCAAGAGTATCACCTGATAACACCACTTTAATTTCCTGTTAAACAATTTTATTGCTAAAAATTAATAAAATCACACAAATAAACAATTAAACACATTTGCAAAAAATTCTTTTCCTTAAAATGTAAATAGTTTTAATTTTCCATAAATTTAAAATAAATTTATTTTATTTCTTTTGTTTTTTGTTCTTTGTTTACATTTCATTCTATTTTTAATGCTTGCCAATAATAAATTGTATGAATCCCTTCAACAATGGGTAAAATTTTTAAATTTTTTCACAAAGATGGCAACTCTAAAATGTAAAAACTTGACAATACAGTAATGGCAACGTAAAACACAATCACAAAAATATAGGGATTTATAAAATTAGTTGTGTCCGTGTTATGTGAGTGAAGTGAAGTGTACACTCAAAAAAATAAGTTAGTAGAAAACGTTTTTTCAGCACATTTTTGCCTGAAATTATGTTTACAGCTAAAGTTTTAGTTATACCTATTCAGCACTTAAATGTTTTCAACTAATGTTTTACTTATATTTTACTAATGTCTCACTAATTTATTTTGCCCACAAAAAAAAATTGTGCGGAAAGGCACATTAAAAGTGTTTGTGTGTGTGTAGATAGCGCGGCATGTCAAGATGTAGTCGAGACGAGGAAAACGATATTAAAAAGTACAACTCTTGTAAGATATAAAAAAAAAACAACCATGGAAGATATTTGTATCTGTTTTTCAAACATAATAAAACAAAAGGACACCAACATTGTGTATCGTATACATTGCGGATTAAATAAATTTAATTTTGTGTTTACACCGGCTTATCAAAGTAATGGTCTATTAATTAAATTAAAGACAAAATAAAATATTTAAATTTAATAAAGATTAAATGTGTATTGTAAACTAAATGATTATAGTGACTATTGATGAAGTGTGGTCAAATTGCAAACAAATATACGTACAGGTAGACAGACTAAAGCGAAAGACAAGGACACACATCTTATGTAATTTTGTGTGTTTACTTTTTATTATTGAAAAAAAGGGTTGTATATTTCATATATTGTTATTTCGTTTTGTTTCGTTTCTATAAAGATGCGAAGATAATTTGTTTATGTTATTTATAATTATTTCTATATTTTTTTAGATATTAAAGTAATGTGTATCGCCAATGTGGATTAAGTACATTTTAGTATATTTTGTAATTTAGAGTAAATTATTTATAAAAGAATAACAAATAAAATGTTAAGACTTTCAACAAATAAATTAACTAAAGTATAATTTTTCTACAATTTGTTTGAGTTTTTTTTCAGTTTACTAATATTCAGCAATAATAGTGAATTTTTATTGTTGATCTATATAAATTGTGTGTGAGTTGTTGGTTAGTTCGGTTCAAGATCATGAATATTTTTCCATATTAACAGAAAAATTATAATTTTATTTGTGATAATTTACTTTAATTAACAGAAAAAACAATTAGAAAAAAGTTATTTGACACCTGCATGAATGGAGTTAACTTTCTAGCCCGCAACGGCCTTCATCAACATTCTTCGTGCCTTAAAGTGTTAAATTGTAAACATCATCTATTTAACTCAACTAGTTAGGTTAAAAACATGCCGTAACTTAGTTTGAGTATGACGAAATTTACTGCGAACTTATTTTCTATAAAGCTATGTTTAGTTGTTAATTATTACCACAGTTGCCAGTTCAACTAATTAAGTTGAAATTTGACTGGCAGTTATTTTCAAATGTCATCATATTTTATCCTTTACATTGTAAGTGAAGGAAATTCAAACATTGAAGATTTTATTCGTTTTTCAACATATGTCGAGCATATATATTAAGCGAATTTTTGCACTGTACCTTGTGAGTGGTTAATAGTGAATTTTTATTGTTGATCTATATAAATTGTGTGTGAGTTGTTGGTTAGTTCGGTTCAAGATCATGAATATTTTTCCATATTAACAGAAAAATTATAATTTTATTTGTGATAATTTACTTTAATTAACAGAAAAAACAATTAGAAAAAAGTTATTTGACACCTGCATGAATGGAGTTAACTTTCTAGTTCGCAGTAAATTTCTAAGTTCGCAGTAAATTTCGTCATACTCAAACTAAGTTACGGCATGTTTTTAACCTAACTAGTTGAGTTAAATAGATGATGTTTACAATTTAACACTTTAAGGCACGAAGAATGTTGATGAAGGCCGTTGCGGGCTAGAAAGTTAACTCCATTCATGCAGGTGTCAAATAACTTTTTTCTAATTGTTTTTTCTGTTAATTAAAGTAAATTATCACAAATAAAATTATAATTTTTCTGTTAATACGGAAAAATATTCATGATCTTGAACCGAACTAACCAACAACTCACACATTCAGCAATAATTTTATAAACTTTTAGCAAGGATTTTTTTTATTCTGACTCAACTAAGTATTAGCAAAACTTTTGCTGAATCTACTAATTTTGTTGCTAAAAGTTAGCTCGGTAATTTTCAACAGAAGATTTGATTTTTTGTCATTGGCAATTTTTTTGCAAGCACCCCCTGACTAAATATTAGCTGACTGTACTACCTTTTTTTCGTGTAGCTGATGTGATGATCGCAGGTGATTAACAAAAATTCGGGCATTCGTTTAATATCCAATATTAAAAAATTAAGTTCTCAAAAAAAATTATTTCATTTATGCTGGAGGTAATATGTGTTTTGTAAGAAGTTACCAGCCATATACATACCCTTATTAAGATAATAGGGTACCAGCAAAAAATAACCTGGATTTGGTAAGCAGTTACTACATTTGTATGATTTCAAAATAGCGCTTCAACGCCTTGCATACAATAAAGCAATTAGGGAAGGCATTCTGTTGTGCTTCACAAAATGCCTTCTTTGAAGCAGTTAATAATGATTGCAATGTAGCAGTAAAGAATGCATACCATGAAGCATTAATGTTGGCAATATACAAAAAAGCGCTTTTGAATTGATTGCTTCTTAGAACATATGAAAGAATTACTATTTACCTGTTTAAAAGAAATGTACCAAGTGGGACATCGCGAACAAAAATCATGCCTTCTGGATTTGCTTTGGAAGCGCTCGGTAATTAAAGAATGCCTTTCGTAAGTTCTTCTGGCTGGTTAAGCACTATTTTTTTTTTTCATATTCCCAAAGCTATTACCGGTAAAAGATAGTTTTGCTGGGTTGTTATAAATACAAAATTTATAATATTTACAAAATATTTGTACATTGTATGAAAGTAAATTTATTGGAAATTCACACGTTAAATGGTCAAATTATTGTAAAATCTCTTTTCCAAATGACATTTCGTATCATTAATGCAGGGAAATAGTAGATAGGGGTGGATAGCGAGTAAATCAAGCTTCACGAAAAATAGTTTTGTATTTTTAAACATGGATTATAAAGAGTGTATAATATTGACAGTTTAAGAAATCAGTTTCGTAAATCATGTTTTAATCCTTAAATGCATAGTGTAGCCAATTGGCAATAAACCCTATTTTTCAATAAAAACTACTTTTTTTGTTAATATAAAAATTGTTCTGTATTTTGGTTTGAAAAGAAAAGATCTTGAATTTAAGGATTATACATGAAAGTCGAAATTTGCAAATATAATTAAAAATGGAAAAAAAAAATTTTTTTAAGGATATTGAAAAAGGACAAAAATAATTTTAAAAAGTTTAAATAAAAAACTTAATAAAATGAAAATTAAATGTAAGCCTTCAAATAAAATGTTTATTGACACATCTCTAAATGATCTGAGGAAATCATCAACCAACCCGGAAATGTATCGACAACGTTTTCTAGAAATAAAAAATAGATTTGGCGATCACAAATTTATTTTTACGGATGGCTCTAGATCAGATAAAGGAGTCGGTTATAGCATAGTGAGCGTTGACAGAATCTTGGTGGTATCAATTTTGCCCGGTTAAAGTACTAACTTTTCCGCTGAAATCATTGCAATTTATGAGTCTGTAAAAAAATCAGCCACTCAAGGGGTAAATTCGCAATTTGTACTGACTCACTTTCGGCACTAGACGCAATAGCAAATCTCAATAATGATCAATTGTACCCCAACATGATTCGACAGATTATTACTGAGCTACAACCACACATAAGGCTTATATGGATACCGGGTCATTGTGGTGTAGCAGGTAATGAAATTGCTGACGAGTTTGCCAAGGCTGCATTATCTGCACCTCTGATTACAACTACAAACCTTTCATCGAAAGACATTAAAAACTTAGTAAAGGCCAAATTTGCGGAAAGGAAGCTTAATAATTGAACATTGACAAACAACTGGTATAAGGGAAGTAACACGAATAAATCAAAAGCGGCTAAAATTTTTAGAAATATCGATCAAAATCTCTGCTCGAGAGGGGATCAGATCAAATTAATACGCTTAAGACGAGAATTTCTCACGCTCACATTATTTACAGTAATTTATCGGACCAATGCCTATTTTGAGGATTCGCTCCGACCACAATCTGACACCTTTTTTATAATTATCACCATATTGATTATTATATTAACAGCATACTTAAAGGCAACAATGGACATTAACATGACAAATGACAGCATTAAATTGATATTTAAATATTTATCTTTTAATTTGGATTTACTATAAATTTCTGTTTTCTTGAATTTTTAATGAGCTTTTCTTGTATATTATACTAATAATTTAGTTATACGTGTAATATGTGTAATAAATAAATATATAAAATATTTTTTTCGTCCCTATGTTACTTCATTATTGTGTAAGGACCCTATGGCGAATGAGGAGTCAAGTAACCTTAAAGTGACTGGTTAAAGAAGGACTTATACAGGACTGCTATAATTTAATACTGAAGTGGGTTAAGCAGTGTCAACTGTCCTAAAGTTCCCAATCCTGTGACTACTAAAGGGAGGACATACCACTTAACCAGAATGCTTATTAACAAGAAAAAGCCAGTTGGCCAGAATTTTACCCATTGGAAGCTGTTTAGTTTTCGTTTATTTTTATGCCCATCTTCATGCCCATCTTTGGTTAGTCCTGTGGCATGCCACTATGTGGTTTAAAGCAGGACAAATGACTCCCTCATATGACAAGCCCATGTTTAAAGTTTCCAGTTGTTTACATAGGATAGGGTTTAGCAGAGGACCGGTCTCTGGCATGAAGGGACCGATCCTGTGGCACACGCAGGCCCGGTCCCATTCCCCATAGGGGAGTAATTCAAAATTTTAACATTATTGATTTTTCGAACTCACAAGAACTTTTCCATAAAGTTTAACAGTTATTTAAAAATGTAATGGGTAAAGTTGTTTCAATAGAATATACAGTTTAATTACCAAAGAAATATATTTTTTAACTTTCTGTCTGTTATTCAATAAAAAAAAGAACGGACTTTCGGTAATAGTTCAAATATTCAGTTAAAATTCTATCGATTTTGTCAATTAATTTTCAACAATTGAAAATAAACTAAAAATACAATGTTTCAAACGAAAAGTAAGTAGTAATTTTGTTAACTGATTTTCATTTAATTTAATGTGTATATTCAGTAGTCTTTACGTAAAAAAATATTGTGAGTGCGGTTATAAAAAGCGTAAAAGAATTTGGTTTTAAAATCGTGTTATGCAGTTTTTGTTTATTTAGCATTTTACATTATAAATACACACTTTAATTTAAATTTACGAAATTATACATTCAAGGATTAAATTTAATTTGAATATTGAAAATAAAATTCAAGTAATTAGTTCTTTAATAACTCTGATTGACGAAACTGGTAAATGATATGAGCCAAAGTAAAAATAAACAAAACAAAAAAGTCGATAAATTTAACAAAAACGCAAAAAATAAGGACAACGACTACAAAAAAATATTTGGAAAACTTAATGCGACATGTTGCAAGACAAACAAATTAAGAGTGGCTATACGTTAGTACTTTAACAAACCGGCGCTAAAAACGATATTTTTTTTGGTTGTAAAGAAAAATACACCAGGACTAAAATAAATAAAACAAACAAACAGAAAGTACACAGAAAACAAATGAATTTACTACAACAAAAGAGTCCTTATAATGGAAAATATGATATAAAAGTCTACATCCTGACAAAGGATCTTTATATATAGCGCTGGCTGGTATGAATGTAGTGAGTACCGATGTGTGTATGTGGTGGTAGTGCGTGTATATAATTTGAAACAGAAAACATGGGTACTTTTGCTTGAGTTACGATTTATGCGCGGCACGTGGAATATGAAAAAGAAAACCAAAAAGAAGAAACCCATTTGTGTGTCTCTCACAAATGTTAAGTTAGTTCATCATTTTCACAAATTTGTTTTTTTTTTTGTGTGAGCAAACTAAGAAACAACATATTTTATGAACGCATTGCAAATGTGGAGCAACTCGTTACTCGTTGAAATTAAACTCCTCCCTTATATCATGCCATTTATTTTATTGTTTACCGAAAGAGGTGTGGCTTAACTCATACATTTACACGAATACAATAATATTTTTGTGTGCGTATTTCATTGCTCTCTTTTTCTCTTATCATTTCAATGCGCAAAGCAGTCATATTGTTGATACAACTTTTATTTCCTGTAGCATGGTGGATTCTACTTCTTCCTTTTTTGGTTCAACATGATATCCTTTTTAACAAGCAATTTTGTTTTTGTTTTTTTTTTTTGCATTTCTATTTCCCCTGTTGCATTTTAAGTCTAAATTTACTTTTGGGACATTTTTTATCTGTATATGGGTTTTGTTCATTTTGGGACATATTTCATTATGTTTGCATTGGAAACATCTGTTTTACGATTTTAATGTCACATTTTTATGTCGCCTTTTTGTTGAATGTAACGTAGTGTATGCCTTGAGTCCATATGTTTTGCCATCGTGATACGTTTATGTTTTTTGTGTTTTTTATTTTTCTTTTCTTTCAAATGATATGTTTGTTTTAAGGAAAATTGAATAATTTATAACATTATTGAGCTAGAAAAAATATAGGTTATATTTAGTTTATTTTATATTTCATACTAAATATGTAGTTAATTTTATGGATATACTGACATTTTAAATTAGTTTGTGGTGCAAAAGATGCAAATGGACCTGCATTTTTAAAAACTCTTGCAAATAGGTAGCAGAGAAATTTAAAAAGGGCTTTTATTATAAGATGAATAGTTTTTCAAATATTTTAACTGTTTATTGGCCATAATTATTAAAGGTTATATTATCATTAGGGATTACACCCATCGTCGAATTACAGGCAAATTTGAGACTAAACTACGCTCAAAAAAGTTTGTAAAATAATTAGTAAAACAATTTGCAATCTCGCTTTACTATTATTATACTAATGTGTAGTATTAAGTTATTTTATAGTTAACTTTTTTGCTATTCTTATTTTACAAATTACTAATTTTTTACTAATTTTTGTGTCTTATTTAATTAGTTTAATTTTAGTACCTTTTGAAACCCGAATTTCTTAAGTTAGAAAAAAAAATACAAATAATGTAGTGTTTTCTTAAGCTAAAAGTTTTTTGATAGAGAAAAACCTAGAATGTTTTTTATGCACTTTAATGTTAACTACACTTCGGGAAAAAACGTTTCATCATATTGATGAAAAGGATTCATAAATCGTTTACTATCATTTATAGACTTGGGCAATCTAGTTCGTTTGAGTGAGCGCTCTTTCTAGTTCAATTGATGAGAATGAACTAGGTCGCTCTTTGATGTCAATCAATCTTTGACAATTTCGTTCAATTGTGAGTTGGATCGGTGGTTAGATATTTTTTAAGCAAACTTTTAATGATCAACACTTTTTTCACTGCTAATAATTAATAACGAAAAAATGTCCAATAAAACTAAATATTTTAATAAGTTTGTTATAATTTTTATTAAAAATAAAAAATTATGTTTTTTTCGACCTTTAATTGTGCAATGAAAATGAAATTATTCAAGTTCGAGGCCATACTCTATATTTCTTCATTAGGATATTGTCCTAACAAATAATCTAACAAATAATCTATAATTTTTTATTTTTAATAAAAATTATAACAAACTTGTATAAAAGGCAGAGTACCGCCAAGTTTACTTCACCTGTTTTGCTTACAAACTAAACAAATATAAAAAGGAGAGAGAAACAAAAAAACGTGTATTGAATATCCACCAGAGGTGGATCTTGCACATCAAACAAGTTTTCAATTTATTTTTTGATCAATGGTTATAATCTTTAACTTCAAACTCATATGTATATTAGTTCTCATGTAGTGAGTAAACTAGTTCATATGTGTGTTTGATGTTTGGCATGGGATTGTTACCGCTTTCAAAACGTGTTCTGATGATGGGAACCTAGAAAATTCCCGAAATAGATCTATCAACACATTCCTGAAAGGGTCAAATAATAAATTTGAAAACAAAAAACTCTATAGATTATTTGTTAGGACAATATCCTAATGAAGAAATATAGAGTATGGCCTCGAACTTGAATAATTTTCATTTTCATTTTCATTTTAATAATATAAATGTGGGAAATTTTTTGATTTCCCACATTTGCTCTTTTGACTCAAAATTTGTACGACCACAAAATTGTTAATTTTGTGAATTTTTTTTATTGGAATCAATATGTCACATCATCATTAATCTAATCATTAAAAAGCTCTAGTTAATTGTTCTTTATTTCCAAATTCATTTTAAATTACAAAATTGTTCAAGAACATAATTAAAATTAGAACATACGACTATGACTTAATGTCGTCAGTCTAAAGCTCTATTACAAGTGGTCCCAAAAAAATTTTATCAACCATTTTAGTTTTTTTTTTTTTGGGTACGGAGTTTACCTTCCTTAAATAAAATGAATTAAAATATTATTTTTTTTTTTTTTGTTGTTAACATTTTATTGTTTTTTTATTGTTATTTGATAACATTATTAATGTATTAACAACTATTTTTGCAAATAAGATTATTTAATTACTTCATTATTAATAATTTTATAGGTATTTTTGTAAACAGGATTTTCAAATTATTTTATTTTGCAAGACGATGGCTCTTCTAATTTAGGATTTTTTTTTTTGTTTTTTTATTTTGTGGATACCCGATTGAAAAAAATTATATAAGCCATATCAAATTATATATAACTATATACGGAAATTGGTGGATATAATTATATATAATTCTATTAAATCTGATATAATCAGATATAATTATATATGGGTATATATAGTTTTTTTATAATTATATAAAATTAGATATAATTATATAAGGCAGGTATAATTATATATTGGACCATATATAATTTTATATAGTACCAAATAAACAAATTTTTTAATAATCAACCGCATATATTCTTATATCTAATTATATAAAATTATATATATATAAATATATAATTATATATATATATATATATTTTTGCTCTGGTAGTTATTTCTTTCTTCAGATTTTAATAGCAAGTTTCGTAACGCACAAGAGTAGCAACTTGATTCGTTAAATTTAACACTTCGCGATATAGACATCAAGTCTATATCGCGAAACAACGCTTTAATCTGTTTTATCAAAATCCGCGAAACACGTCAAATTTGAAAACGTTTGTGTCCCTTAAGTTGGATATGCATCGATATTGTCTAATTACGTTAAAATTTTAGATAAATATTAAGTTTTAGTTTAGTTAAACAAAAAGAGGATTATAATGAAACATGTTTTTATGGACTAATATAGGGCTAGGGTAGCTAAAATTTGATAATTAAAAAAAAAAAGTTATAACCCTAGGGTAGACAGAAACTTTTGACTTTTAATAACCCGATTAAAAAAATAAATTAATATGATACTTTATATAATCATATGAAATTTAATATGAGTCTTAATACAGTTTTATCTGAGAAATGGGCCCATATAATTATATAAGTTTGCATTAGTTTAGTTTTATTTTGATAATATTGGATTAAATTACATCCGAATAATGGCGCGATGCAATTTAATCCGATTTTATATAGCGGTATACATTTATATCTGAACTGATACTAACATATACAAAACAAGCTATAGTTGTATCCGGTTTTTGATTTTAAAACTTCAATAAAAACCGAAATATTGTAGAAATAATCACCTTCAAATACGGTGTTTGCTTTAAACTTATTAGCCATTTGCAAAAATTGTACAACTTTATAATTTGTAGCAAATTCCTTTCCATTTGGACATTTTATTTTATTCAAAAAATTCTCTTGAAAATACCTAAAAATGAGTTGTTTGAGAAAAAAAGAAAAAATTGGGTTAAACTTTGTGCATAAAATTATACACAAAATTCAATTTATTGTACTATTGTATTGATGTAGTATATATTTATATCCAAAATACAACTGACAAACTTTCTACTGCGACTCTTCATGGGGTACTTACAATTTTATCCAAAATTATATTGTATTTTTTTTTTTTTTAATTTGATATAATATCTAAATATATATTATTTTGTATTTTGCAATGTCTAGGTAGATGCAATAAGACGCAACTATATGTGACATCATATTAAAAATGTTTCGAGGAAATTAAGTTTATATATGAATTTATATAATTATGTCCGACTAAATACACTGGCAGACCAAAACTTATAAGTGAATGTAAAATAATGTATTATTTAATACAAACGTTTTAACTCGGGAAATTAAAGATTTACATATACACACAAAAAATATTTCTTAAATTCCGCCAAGTAAACATTTTGTTGAATAAAAAAAACATAATCAATTACTTTTTTAATTGACTCAATTACTTTTTTAATTGACTCAATTAAAAAGTAATCAATATTTTAAATAATATTGATTACTTTAAATAAACAAAAATATTGATTACTTTTTAATTGAATCAATTAAAAAAGTAATTGATTATTTTTTTTTATTCAACAAAATGTGTACTTGGCGCAATTTTTTTTTTCTGTGTAACCGTCCAAAAACCTAAGTATTTTTATTCGTAAACTCAAAAGTTTCAGATTTTGCAGACAATTTAAAAGGCAAATATCCGATGGGTTCCCTTTGAACTTAATAAAATTCGAATAGGTGATAAAGGAGCAAAAAAATATATCAAACGTGTTTTTCGCCCAATCCCATATAGTTTAAAAGTGGCGGTGCAATTTAACACATTTAGACTTATTTAAAAACAGCGTTAAAATACTCGAGAAAACATGCATTTTGAATTATTTAAAATATTGGTGACCAAATTATTCACTATTTTTCTCCTTTTCATATATCCAACCTTTTTTAAGATCCCATGGAGCCCATCGGAGCTATACTCCATGTCTAGTATAAACAAAATCGTAAATTTTCCAAGAAAGCGTTTAAGCTCACTAGTGTGATTGTAATCTGAAAGAAATAATGATAAAGAAAAAAAATCTACAATTAAAAATATATCTAACATCGCCTAGGTCTTATAAATTGTGTTTTGGACGATTTCAAATGCTTTTCAAGCGTTCTTGTGTGTTTACCTTTAATTTTTAACTTTTTCGTCAATAAATAAAATTTTCTTCAATCAATTTTTTTAATAAAACCCCTTTAAAATTTCTAAAAAAAAAAGTTTAGCTGCTTAATTTAAAAATGTCGAATTTCAAGGAGCTCCGATCGAAATTTGTTTACATTTAGTTTAAAAAAAATAGTGAAAATTTTAATCAAAATGGACCACGTTAACACATACTGCATATCGATCAAAGTTTGAATCTTAAATTTATTTCGACAATTTAAAAAATAGTCTCTATGTGCTGAATACGAGTTGCTTTAATGGATTTTGAGATATCGTAATATATACCGTAAAAAAATACTGAAAACTATGTTGCCAGATGCGTACGCTGCAAATCAAATTAAAATACAAAGATTGCACTGCCAGTAAACTATCAACTTTTGAAATGACACACTACAGCACACCTTAACTTAGTGGTATCTCCTTTTTAAAAGATTATGTCAACCTACACAGAAAAACGTAAAATAAATGCATAGAAAAAAAATGCGAATATTTTAAGAAAATCGCCAAAATCAAAATATCGATTAAAGTAAAAAATTCGCGTTTTTTTTTTCATTTTGATGATATTTTTCAATTTCAGCAATTTTGATTTAAATTTAGAGATTTTTTCAAATTTTGTCGTTTTTTTTTATTTTGGCAATTTTTTTAAATATCCACAATTTTGAGGATTGTTTCCTTAAATTTTGACAATTTTTTTTTTTTGAAATATGTCGATTTTTCCAAATGTTTTCGATTTTTTCAAATTTTGTCGTTTTTTTTTTTATTTTGGCAATTTTTTTAAATATCCACAATTTTGAGGATTGTTTTCTTAAATTTTGGCAATTTTTTTTTTTTTGAAATTTGTCGATTTTTTCAAATGTTTTCGATTTTTTAAATTTTGGTGATTTTTTAAAATTTTATAATTTTGGCGATTTGTTTTTAATTTAAGCAATTTTTTCCCCATTTTTGGCGATTTTTTGTTTTGTTAAATTTTGAGTAATTTTTTAATAGTATATTTTTTAGCAATTTTGTTTTAAATTTAGAGATTTTTTCGAATTTTGGGGTTTTTTTAGTTTTGGCTATTTTTTTTAAATTTACGCAATTTTAAGGACTGTTTTTTTTTAAATTTTGGCAATTTTTTTTTTTTAAATTTGGCGGTTTTTGCAGATCTTTTCGATTTTTTAAATATTGTCGCTTTTTACAATTTTGGCGATTTTTCTAAAATTTATAATATTGGTGACTTGTTTTAAATTTAAGCAGTTTTTTACCCATTTTGGTGATTTTTTTTTTTAATTAAAATTTTTTTAATAATATTCAAATTAATTTTAAATAGATATGAATAAAACTATAATTGAAATTAATGTTAATTAAATAGTTATAAATTATTTTAATTGTTACTACAATTTCCACAATATGTCCGAATTCAATTATTATTATTTTTATTTATTTATTTAATAGATATTTATTATAATGAATGCATAACATAAAATATATTTACAAAATGTTTACATATCTATATTTGGCTTAACATTACAGTTGTGAGCCAGATTGGCAAATTAAAGCTGATTATATTTACAAAAATTCAATTTAATATTATAAAATTTTTTTTTTTTTTTTTTTTCTAGTAAAATTCATTTATAATAAGTTTTCTGTATTTAAGGCAGGTTTCAATATATTTACATAACGTAATGTAATCATAATCACAGCCATTTAGTATGTTTATAACTTCATTTGTGTTTAGACTACGTTTTTTAAAGTATTTTAGCCGGAATTCGTTATATATTGGACAATTGCCGATAAAGTGTAGTGTGTTTTCAGATTCGTCTAGGTTACATAGTGTACATATACCAGTCGTCGAGTTTTTAAAGGCGCGGGCATTTAAATCAAGTAGTCCCCCTCTTACTCGTATCAATAAGCTAGTAGTACGTGATGAAAATTGTGAAGTAGTTATTGAAACCATGCAATAGTTTAGTTGTGGGTAAAGATCATGAAATTGGGATGCCCTAGCGTCAGATATTAACATCTCTCTTTCTTTTTTATCTAGAGCTTGCAGTATAGGTTTCCAATATTCACTAATAGGAATATTAGATTTTGCTGGAACAAATTGGATTTTGTTACATAAATTAAGCCATTCGCCAGCCCAGTATGTTTTTTTAGATATTATCTTTTCAGCAACAATACGTGGTAATCTGTTGCTAGGAAGACGTAGTATTTTGTTGATATAACTGAAGTGTAACTTTAAAGTTTCAAGGTATAACGAATGTTGGCCTGTTTCTAGATAAAGCATATAGTTCGGGGTATTACTTGGCAAAAGTAGCATCTTTTTTATAAAGTATCTATACAGCTTTTCTACTTCATCATACTTTAAAAAGCCCCATATTTGCGCACCGTAAAGCATAATTGACCTTGAAGCAGCGTTAAAAATTTTTATTTTATTGTTATTAGAGATTTTAGAGTTGTTTATATAGCTTGACCATGTAGAAGCGATTGCCATTTTTGATGACGATAATTTGTTAGCGAGATGTTTTTTAAATGATAAATTATAGTTAAGGTCCATACCTAGATACCTGTAGCTATTAACAATTTCGATGTTGTCATCACCAAACATCCATTTTAAGCTGCTTGAAATTCTTGTACAATTACGAAAGACTAAAATTTTTGATTTAGTAAGATTTACTTTTAGGCTCCACATTAAACAGTATTCATAAAGTGCATTAATCATAGTTTGAAGTTCAACAGGAGAGTCAGACAAAATCACGATGTAGTCAGCATACATCAAAACTTTAACGTGGATATTATCAATTTTCACTCCACCAGGAAGAGCATCATGCAAGTCATTTAGATATAACGCGAACAAAATTGGACTTAATATACAACCTTGTTTAACACCAAGTTGTACACAAAATTCTTCAGATATACTGTTTCCGTGTATTATTTTACTTTTTGTGTTGCTATAAGCAAGTTGGAGGATACGTATTATTTTTGAAGATAACTGCATAGCAGACAATTTGTAGAAAAGTGAATTGCGAGGAATCATATCAAATGCACTTGAAAAATCTACAAAAAATGCGTATGTGTTTTTTCCATTTAGTTTATTTAAATGAATAAGATTCACAAGATTGAAAACGTTGTCAACGGTTGAATAATGTTTCCTAAACCCCGCTTGATATTCGTTTAATATATTATTTCTACTGATCCAGTCTGTTAACCGGTTTAGAAGAACATTATTAAATATTTTGCAAAACGTATCGATCAATGATAATCCACGGTAATTCGTAGGGCAGTTAGGATCACCTTTTTTTAGAAGCGGAGTCATAATAGATGTTTTAAAACTGCTTGGGATCTTTTCTTGTAAAAATATGATGTTAAGGACAGATAATATCTCATGTATAAAGCAATTCGGAGCATATTTGTAAAATTCATAAGAGATACCATCCTGACCGGGCGCCTTATTAAGTTTTAGTGACCTTAGGACAGAAAATAGTTCGCAAAACTCAATTGGGGAATCGAGGAAAGCGTCAGTATAATATGGTATACACCAGTGTAAAATATTAGAGTTATCGGTGTTCTGTAAGACAGATATAAAATGGTTACGAAAATCGTCAGCATCAAGGTTTCCTCTAATTATTTGAGTACGTGTTTTCATGCCATTTGCCAGTTTCCACCACTCTTTGCTGCAGTTAACTGAGTTTAATTAGCCAAATTTTCGTTATAAATTCTAACTTTCTACTTCGTATAGTATTTAAATATTTCCATTTAGCCGTGAAGTATTTTGATTTATTTGTAGTAGAGTGATTTTTTCTGTATTTTTTAAGAGCGTTTAACATGTTTGTACGAATTCAATTAAACTTTTAACTGAATCAACAAATATTTTAATTGAAACTCAATTTTAGTTTTTTCTGTGTAGACATATTTAATTTTTGTATGAAGCAATTTTTTGATTATATTTTAAGGCAAAGACGTCGAAATCTCGTATGAAATGACTTTATATATTGCTTTTTTGTCGGAAATCAACTCTAACAATGACATAAAGTTTTTAAATTTGTTAAATCATTTCGGGGCCGGCCCCCCCACCACCTAGCTACGTGCCTGGTTGTGAATGCCATATAACTCCTATTTTTATACGAATAACTTTTCCTCTTTAACCTCTTCATATTTTTTGCATCTGGCAACACCTTTAGTCGCAAATTATATCAACTCGCGAGAAAGTTGTTAAAATTGTTGTTTTAAAATAAAAATATTAATTTAAGTGCTTTAATTAACAAAATTTATTAATTTTTTTAAATAAATTAATTAAATAAGTCCTAACATTTGTTGTGAATATAAAAGTTTATCAATGCAATTGGTTTTGCATTAAAATACAATACAAATAAGTTGAGGCATCCTCTCGGGGCCAAATGTTGTGTTTTGTTAATTCAAGTGTTTAATATGTAAAAAATCCATTTTTTTTTTTTGAATAATTTAATAAAATATTTGTTAATAGATAATTAAATAATAAAAAAATGAGTCCCGGCAAAGGTAATTCATTAAAATTAAACAATTGAGACTCCTTTGGGCAAAGTACTGTGTTGTTGTTGTGCAAGTGCAAATGAAATATGTAAAAGAAAAAGGCAACAAAAACAAAAAATGACACCACTAGTATGGTGAGTTGTTATTGTTTTTTAATAGTTAACAAAATCGATCGTGATATTTTTCTTTAATATGTTGAACTTGTTATTATTGAATGACAAACAAAGTAGAAGTAATGGAGACAGTTTTAACAAAAATACATACACTGAGAGACATTTTAAGGTAAGTTCGATGTTGTTAGTTTAAATTATCATAATGCTTTCTTTTAAGGTCATACCCCCACTTGTTATGTTTGTTTGGTCCAATTGAACCCAATTTAAAAATCAATAACTCATTATTGACCCAGTGTGCCAATTTCGACTTAGTACTTTTAAACGCCTATAATTTTTACTGGGTAAGGATAAATATTTGGTTTAAAAATAGTAAAAATAAAACAACCTCTTGACTGCAATCGTGAATAAAAAAATTGTGAAAAAATTTGATCCAGAGTTTCCAAATTATTATTTGAAAAAATAAATTTTTGACGTGTTTTGATGGGACTTTTTTCAAAAATAATTTAAAAATATTAAAAAGACATATCTTTTATATTTGTGATTGTTATGCTGCTGAACAAGTAATATATAAAATATGAAATGTATATTATAAATTTTGAAAATCTGACTAATCGGACGATGAGTTTTTCAAATACACAAAGTTTAAAATATTTCAAAAGGTATTCCGTTTTCACTCAAAACATAATTAATGGCTGGCTTTTATGGCATTTTTAAAAAATGGTAAAAACCACAATATTTTTGCAAAAAATTTAAAAATCGGTTAACTTAAAAAAAAAATCTGTTTATATATTTTTGAATACAGTTTATTTACAGAATTATAAAAAATTTATAATTTGAAAATATCTTCAACCGTCGAGGATTTATATTCTGTCAAAAATTCTAGTTTGGTTGCTAATTATAAAATTTTTTTAATGAACCATTGTTCTATATATGTGCTAAGTTTGTCTAAAAATATGTACAATGGATCTATGGTGCACAGTGCACAGTGCTTTTTCCCCATATAAGGAATAGACAAAAAAAGGAGCTGTCGTGCATGAAAATTGGCACGCTGGTTTCTTTTGTCAAAATTAGAAAAATTCATAATTTTTGAGAAAATCGGCGCAATCCTGAATTATTAATTTTGACTAAAAACTACAATTCGCCTTAATATGCAGTAACAATTGTTACATCTAGGTGGTGCGCCAATTTTTACATCTAGGTGGTGTTTTTTCACGGGAAATCAAAATTTGGACTGTCTTTAGTTTCGTGGCACAACACATTTAAGAACGATTCGGATACGTGAGCTAAGTCGAATTTTTTTTCCCAGACACTAACCCTTTGGAGGCGCCAATTCTTAAAAGTAAATTTTGTTTAGCTTAAAAGAAATATATTTTTTAACTGTCTCGTGAAAAATATGATTATATACCTGGAATATAAAAATGTATATATAGCATACAAACGAAAACTGTATAAGATTTCCAATGAGATATACTTTGACCCGAACAGATACGTAATTTTTGAGAAAATTAAAACTTAAAAAATATAACTCTTAATCCTTGCCTTGGGGGCGTGTCTTAAAAAAAATCTCGACTCAGCTCACGTATGTGAATCGTTGCTAACTTTTTATCAAAATCGATGAGGTGCCCTAAACTAAAGACAGGTCAAATTTAAAAAATTTTGATTAGCTGCAAAAAAAACTCACACGAACTCCACAAAACCCTTGCAATTAAAAAGAGAAACTGTGGCTAATCTGCACTTTATGGGGCGCTCTTTAACAAAAAAAAAGGTGGTTCCTCCAGACCGGTACGCGTAGTAACATACCAGTGTGGGTACATTAATGAAAAAAAATTTCTTCAAGATTTCAAAAATGATATTATTTTTAGAATATATGGTCTATTTTGACTGTAGCGCTATTTTCGAAAACACTTACAAAACCATAGAAATTAGCACAAAATAATTTTTTTTTCATAAAACCGCAAAATGGAAAAATTTTACTCAGCCGCTAAACTGCCTATCACATAAGAGAAGGCGCCTAAGCCCGGCCAAAAGCCGGTCACATGGAAAAACTTTAGTCAGCGAAGCCACTGAACTGCATATCACATAGGAGAAACCCCCGTCCGTCCGAAGGCCGCTCACCCAAAAAAGACTTTACTCAGCGAAGCCACTAAACTGCCTATCATATAGAAGAAACCCCCTAATCCCGGATGAATTCCGGTCACGCAGAAAAAACTTTCCTCAGCGCAGCCGGGTTCTGGATGGACTGGAGGAGAAAACTTTTAAGCCAATAATTTTGTACTATCACCTCCACTAAACTAAACACTAAAAAAGTTCCTCCCTATTTTTTTGTTACTTAAAATATACTTAAAATATCTTTAGTGGACGCTACATATCATGGCTCATAAAAATAATATAATTTTTGAAATATTGAGGAAATTTCCTTTCATTTGAATACCCAGATAGAAAAAGTTTTTTTTTAATTCCAAACGGTCATATTTTTTTTGAGGAACGTCCCATTAAGTGCATTGTGCCCCGTTACTTTCCATTGCATTATCAGTAGTGTCCGATGGAAGACTTCGGCCAGAAATTTTTTTTTTTTTGCATTATGGACAATTTGACAAATGCCAAAATGTTAATTGGGCTTGTTAGATGCGATGAGTGTCAAATTTACAGAAAAATCCATAGTGAAGCAATACATTCAATATTCGCACGTCGAACAATCGGCCAAATCGGAAAAACTTCGGCTGCCGATTATTTAACTTTACAGCTAAACTTTGTCTTTTTTCTTTAAATTTTTACTTAAAATCGAATGAAAATTGTTTAACAAATATATTGTAAATTGCCAAGTATCGTTTGTTGGACGAAGTCTTCTGTCGGGCACTAGTTATCATAGTTGAGGGAAATAGCCCACTTGTGTCGTATTACAAAACTAATGTCTAACACGCCACCAAACTGTCACAATTAGGATAGTTTGGTAATATGTCTTAGAATATGTCCCTGAACTGTGTTTTTTAGGAGACGTCAGTGATGTGTCCCATGTTAGTTTTGTGACATGTGATATGAAGTAATTTTCCCTCCTTTGAAACTTCATATTTAATAATTTTCTTGACTCGAATAAGTCCAAATTAATAATTATGTCATTATTTCATATTTATAATGAAATGTTATTAATAATTAGAATTTTATCAAGAACATACTAAAAAAAAATAAGAGCGAAGCAAAAAATGTATTGAAATATCGATTCAGCAGGCCTTTGTTGTTTGGCGATACGATTTATCAATGTCATGTAAAAAAAACAGTTGTTATTGTCAGAGCGGTACTTTACTTTTAAAAATATATTTATTTAATATTCGGCGATTCATTCAAATGCCATTAGACAACAACAAAAACTACAGACAGTTAGTATTTATATGAATGATAAAGTTAATTTTTTATAGATTCACCCCTGCAAGTTAGAGAACGATTTAAATTTAGTTAGTTTCTCACGTTTCTTCTTCTTCTAAAGCATAAATATGTTTGATGTAGCGACAAAAGTAAAAACATATTTTTGACATAACAACTATAACCAATCAAACTTAATATCCCAACAAAATTTTCATGTTACAAAGAACTGTTTGTGCA
Source organism: Delia radicum (assembly GCA_021234595.1). Taxonomy (NCBI): domain Eukaryota; kingdom Metazoa; phylum Arthropoda; class Insecta; order Diptera; family Anthomyiidae; genus Delia; species Delia radicum. The sequence continues at coordinate 156,263,659 of CM037851.1, read as the reverse complement.
CTCAAAAAAAAAATCCATAAAGTTAGCAAAAATGTTAGTTGAGTCAGCATTATTTTTGCTGGCAGGATCATTGCAGAAATAATGCTAATATCTGCAAAAGTATTTTGCGAACATCAGTGAGCTGATTTTTAGCAAAAAATTAGTAAATTCAGCAACAGTTTTGCTGACACTAAGATTAAGATCGACTTGTTGAAATCAACAAAATCTTTTGCTGCAGCCTAGTAGATTGAAAAAAAAAAACTAAAAAAATTACAATTAGTATAAAATTTTTACTTTAGTTAATTATTTATAATTATTTTTTCTAAAATTTAAATCTTTTGTTTTTGTGATTGTTTTAAATATATAAAAATGTCAGGACTTCCACATCGATAACATAACCCAGCAAAAAATACTTATTCCTCGGAATCAGTTTCGTAAGGGAGATTAAAGCCAGAGGCGCTTCGAATAGCTGAGATAAATGTTATGCTGTGGTTTCGAACATCTAAATGTCATGAATTCATCGCTTTTACTATGTGCTTCTTCTTACCAAAAAAAATGTTAACAAATCATACCATCTAGGAAGAGCATATTATAAACCATTAAAAATAGTAAAATGCATGCCTTCTCAAAGCTACAATATTCCAGTTCTTTCTTTAGTCATGAAAAAAGGCCTCCTAATTTAAATAAATTTAAATCCTAACTTGATAAATAAAAAATATATTGGCTTATGTCAAAAATGTTTAAATGCTTTGAAACTTTTTTATTTCGCAATGACTTTTGCAAATTTTATATTTAGATTACCAACACTCTAAATCATAGGTGTGCAAAATTTTAGGGCCATAGGGGTATATTTAAAATTAAAAAAAAAAAACGTTTGGAATAAGTTCACTTTTTTGTTATGTTTATTTTTTTGTTAGGAGATTTAAGCTTTTGGATTCAAGGCTTGAGAAATAAATTCATCACGTACCTTATTGGCGTGTCATACCCTAACAGATAAACAAAAATACAGTCACAAAAGTTGAAAAACGTTAGCGTGAATTTTGTTCAAAAAGCAGTTTTCCAAGGCACATTCGCTGTTTAGTTTAAAATAGACAAATAAAAACAATTTAAATGCAAAAATTTTATGAGCTTTTTGAAAATTGTGCAAAAATTGCATAATTTTTATTTGCTTTTTTATATAGCAAACAATTTTAAAACCTAGAAATAATAGTGGCAACGCGTTACAAATTTTTCAAAATGGACTAAAAAATTTACTCTATTATCTAAACACGTTTTGCTCCGTCACATCAACACAGACGCGCGGAATTTGTCAAAATTAACATTATTTGTACAACTTACCCCAACTTAAAATAGAGGTGGGTGCTTTTTAGGTGCTAAAAAATAACTAGTCCCATATTAACCCCACCTTCTCATATTTTAATTTTCGTTTGAGCAACATTTTTGTAATACAAGTTTTAAACAAATTTTAATCAAAATTCGCTAAAATAGTAAGAAATGTTGAAAAATTATTGCTCATTTCATTGCCTTTTGGAAATCACAACAAAAAGCGATGTAAACAATCAATGAAATTTGGACTTTCATGTCTGCTCTTTAAGAACCTATCCCAGCAAAAAATAATGCTTGCCGAAGGCAATTCTGGAAGGCATTATTTTATTACCGAGCGCTTCCGAAACAATTCCAGAAGGCATGCTTTTAGATTAGATTAGAATTACAAATAAAGCAGTAAGAGGCACTGACGTAGTGTCGTCAGCCTATATAATTACAAAAGTGTTATAACAATATTTCAGTGTTTTTTAGTGTTTAGAGAACATCAATGCTTCATTGTATGCATGCTTTACTGCTTCATTGTATGCATTATTTACTGCTTCAAAAGAATGCATGCAGGAAAGCAGATTAAAATGCATTCCTAATGATTTTATTGTATGCAAGACGGTTAAGCGCTTTCTTGGAAGCATACAAATAAGTTACTGCTTATCTGGAATTAAATAAAATATTTGGCAAAACTGCACTTTATGAGGCGTTCCTAAAAAATAAAAAACCCTTCTGGAGTTAAAAAAGAACATTTTTTTCTATCTTCGATTTTTGGGCGCTGGGTGCCCAGCTCCTCAAGATTTCCTCAAGATTTCAAAAATGATATTATCTTTTATGATCCATGATAAGTAGCGCAATCTACAGCTATTTTAAGCACAAAAATGGGGAGGAAGTTATTTTAGTGTTTTTTTTTGTAAAGTTAAAAGTTGGCTAATGTCTGAAAGGATTAATAACATTGAAGCAAAACCTGTATTTTACGGTAATTATTTCTGCTAATAATTCGGATTCTAAGGAAGTTTTAAATCAAAAACCGGATACAACTACAGCTTATTTTGACTATATCAGTATCAATTCAGATATAAATTTATACCGCTATTCAAAATCCGATTAAATTGCCTCACTCCATTATTCGGATGTAATTTAATCTGATATTATCAAAATAAAACTAAACTAATGCAAACTTATATAATTATATGGGCACATTTTTCAGATAAAACTGTATTAAGACTCATATTAAATTTCGTATGATTATAGAAAGCATCATATTAATTTTTTTTAATCGGGTTATTAGAAGTCGAAATTTTCTATGTGGACTACACTAAGGATATTTTGTAGGTAAAGATGACATCAATTGTAGTCAAAAACAAATGAAATTTCACTTGAAGAAAAGACGACTAACATTTCATTAATTTCAGCATTTGTCATTTTTTTTTTTTAATTTTCAAAAAATTACTAACAATTGTAGTAAAAATGGACCACATATCGCACACCTAGTACAAAAGTGACTCAACTCAAAATTTTTCAGAAATCGAAAAAAAAATATTTGCAACTTTATACCAATTGAAACATAAAGAAAGACATAACTGTTTTTTAGCTACAGTTAACAACAACAAAATACACTGATATTTTTTTTATAGATAAATAAGTATATTGTGCATAGTTTAAGCATATAAAACCGAAAAATTAAAATTTTGAATTGAGTCACTTTTGAAAATTTTAAAACAGTCATTTGAAGTGGTTTGTTTTTTTAAATGAACTACAAGCTTAGTAAAAAAATAAATTTGTTACACAAATAACTGACATTTACATTAAAAATAATGAAACTTTATTTATTACAATCCAAACAACTACATATTTTTAAAGCATAAGTTCCCTGAGTTAAGGTTTTGCTGCAATTTTAAAAGTTTTATTTCTATGACTGTAACACTTTGTATGTTTGCTTAATAAAATTTTGAACTCAGAAAAAGTTATTAATTCAAAAACCAAAAAAAAAATTAATCATTTCGGTGCAGGAGATCCCTGGGGCTAGGCGACCTGGGTGGCGGGCGCCCGGACCCCATTCCCCAAGGGTATAATACTGCCTATGTCTATCTTATATACAACTTTTCCGCACAAATTCCTTTTGAAGATTCGACATTATTCAAATATACGTACCTACCATATCTGAGAACATAACTTTCGTGGGCCAATATAAATCGTAGGCAAATAAATATGATATATTTATCCCTGCTGTCAGCTCTTAATATAAAAAGCCAAAAATATAATTTTTTTGTTTTGTAAACTAATGCGGCTCACTTTTATGTTGCTTTTATCATCGACCGCAGTAGTGATAATTTCAAAAAAGCATGTACGATTGAGTACCTACTGAAGGGTAGCATAAGACCATTTAAATGACTATCAAGACAATTTATATCGTCATAGTTACCTCATGTCGTATAATTTTTGCTTCGCATAACGTCTCAGTGTGTGTTAACAATGACAACAAACAAAGAGAATACACTGATTATAACCCATGCGTAAAAATGTCAAAATCACCAATAAATTTGTAAAATAAAACAACATTTGTTCATTTTACAAAAGATTTCGTTGTCTTGACATTTTTTCGTATTTTTAGCATAGATTATTATGAGTGTAGCAAATCTAATGATCGAGAAACAGGTCATGACATATATAGCATAAATGACAACAAAACGTTAGCATTGGCTAACATTGCACATTTCAACAGTGAACACCGAATTATTTTTTTTAAGATTTTTGTTTGTAAACTCACATTGTGCGGTATACTTGGGATGTCAGCTAAACTTGGTTTAGTTGAACCGGTAACGAATTTTGTCAGCCATTTCCAAGTATTTTAACAAAAATTTGTCGAAATCACTTTATCTTGTTTAGAATTTTGGTCTTCATTATAACTAAACAAAATAAACCGCATTTCAGAAGCAGTATTCCATTTAAAAACTTCGTTAATCTAAGTTTAAAGATAATCATCATAAAAACTGGGTTTAAGTGATCAAAAATGTTTAACTTTTTAATCCTTAGGCCGAGTTTTTGGGATGTCAGTTAAACTTGGTTTAGTTAAACGGGTAACGAATTTATCTTTGTCGGAACCACTTTATCTTTTTTAGAATTTTGATCTTAATCATAATAAATCACAATAAACTACATTTCAGAAGCAGTATTCTATTTAAAAAGTTCGTTAATCTAAATTTAGAGATAATCTACATCCCAAAAACTTAGTCTTAATCTTTTTTTAAGAAGGTTTTCTTTATATTGTTGCTAATATATGAGCAATGCGAAAATTTTATTTATATTGATCTGCTTTCATTGAAAAGGAATCTGAAACTGTAGCCAAAAACACAAAAGTTTTAAAAACCATTTAATTGTGAAAAATAAATGCTGAGAAGTGATCTGTGGCCGAATTACGGCATTCGTGATCGAGTGAAATCGTTCGAAAACTGTTTTTTTTTTAGTGACTAACTCCAAAAATACAAATAATGAAAACACAAAGTTTTTAATTTATTTCTAATCAAGGCCCGAACTAAAACATTTTTGCTCAAAAAATTTTCGTTAAAATGTTTTAATTTCGAAAATAGAAAATTAGTTTCGATCGAAAAATTACGATCACGAATTCCGTAATTCGGCCCCTGGTTTGTATATTTAGGTCCGTAGAATAGAAATTAAAAAACTCAAATTTCTTGTAAAAAAGAAACAAAAATCAAGAAATTGTGAAAATATTCAAAAGTAAACGAACGAAAAAATTTTAAATATAGTAAATAAAAAAATCTGAAATTGGAAACGATCATTCACGGAGTTCAAATTTTTAAGCGAATCACTAAAATTAATTAATTTAATAACGATCCGTGTTGAATTTTATCATAGTAAAATTGCTCCTTAAAATTTTTACTACTTTTTTACACTCATACAAATACGTTTATAAAGATAGCTGAAAATGTTATTAAAAACTAGTTAAAATGTCGTTGCAGAAAAAATCAGTAAACTCAGCAGAATATGTTAGATAAATTTTAGTAAAATAAAAACAGCAAACAAAAATGTAACTCTACTAAATTTTAGTTTATGCGTATTTTATTTGTATTCATTTATTTTTTTTGTTAATTTTTTGTGCTATTTGACAAAGACTGAAGCGTTATCTACAAAAATGAAAATAATAGAAGAATAGAATAAGTACAAGTTTTTGCTGCAATTTATACAAATACTCAGTAAAAAATAGTAAAACGAAAGAGTAAAGTGACAGTCTGATGCCAAAGAATTTACAAGTCTTTACAGTAAAAATTTGTAAGAAGGAAAAAACATATGATTGAAAAATATGCTTGTATTTTTAGTAAACAAAAACAAATATTAAATTAAATTATAATTGTTTAAGGATTTCAAGTGAAAAATATTAAAGAATTAACTATGGAAGAATATTCTAAATTGTTTCTGGTCGACAAATTCAATTAACTTCTATCTTTTCAATAATGACCAGTTGAATTTTTATTTTAATTTGGTATTTAAAATCAGCTGTTTTATCTATTTTGCCAATTCTTACAAATTTTCCGTTCCTTCACTTTCCTTTACCACTAAATTTGTCTTACTCTCTGTAATTTTGCTACTGAGTAATTTTTATTGGACTTTTCTGGAAAAATAATCGTACAGACTTAATATACACTTCGGTTTACTTATTTAAAGGCTCTAAAAATTCCATATTCAGCAGCCTGTATCTTTTGCAATTTTTAACCGATTGCAGAACTATAAAATGAAAATGGAAGCCAGACATCTTGCGATATAAAAAAACATCCTGGTAGCAGCAGTTTCATACCTAAAGATCTTTTTTTGAGCAATTTATCAAAAAAAAAGTTAAAAAATTTGCTATTTTTTTGGTTCACTTGGATAAAGGCATTTTAATTAAATTTAATGAAGAACGGTTTTTCTTGTTTTTTAATTAATTTTACTTTATTAAAGAGTTTTTAGTAATGGGTACAACCACCTTTGTTTTTAATAACTTCAAATATACAGGTTTTCATTGACAGATAAAGCGAATTAATGGAATTCAACGAAATTTGATTCCAAGCATCCTTAATGGCCTGAATTAGTGACTCCTTGTCATCGAATTGTCTTCCTCCTTCATAGACTTTACGAGATAACCAACCCCAGACATTTTCAATAATGTTTAGATCAGGAGAATAGGGTGGCCAATCAAGAATATTTACATTCTGGCTTGAAATGAACTCCTTAACTACTCTCGCGTTATGTATAGGAGCATTATCCTGCTGCAATATCCAAGATATGGGACTAAATAGTTCACTGAACTTCGGAAAAGCCGATTCCAATAGCGTTTTATAGCTTGCAAAAGTCATTTTTGGAATTTGAAATTCAAGATCGATGGTGCCATCAGTACGTAACAGCACTCCACACCATAACGCCGCCCTCTCGGCTGTGATGTCGGTTCAAAAATCGCTTTTCTTTCCGCAGATAATGGAAATTAATAGTTGTAGCCATCAGGCCCATCTAAATTAAACTCCTTTTTATCCGTAAATACTACGGTTCTCCAGTCATTTTGTACATGACCTCTTTGCTGCACATCCAATACCATGTAGTCTCTTGCGAATTGAAGCCGCTTTTCCTTATTCGGCTTTTTTTTTTAATTTCCGGTATTTTACATACTCACAGCTCTTTATTACTCTGCGTACTGTTGACTTGCTCGCTTTCACCCCAGCTTGAGCTCTTATTTTTGATAAGGATAAGGCAGAATTAGATGCAATTCTTATGATTTTTCTTTTCTCATACGCAGATAAAGACAATGAAACCCTTCCTTTAAATTTTTTTTCCATACCTTTCGGGGTCCTTAATGTAATTGTCAACAACTGTTGGGCTTCGTCCAATTTTTTGAGCTATTGCGCGGTTAGAATAACCTTCAGAACGGTAAACATCGACTTTAATTTTTTCCGATAAATTCAAAAGTTTTTTTCTTTCCATTTTGACTTGTAAAATTATTAAGATGCAATAAATTGTAATAAACAAACGCTCCCTACGAAAAATCATCGCTTACTTTAAAAATTATAAATAAATAATAAAGTGCCTTTATTCAAGTGAATCAAAAAACTAGCACAATTTTGGATTTTTTTTTAATAAATTGCTCAAAAAAAAGTTGTAAAGGTAAAAAACCACTATTGGCATAATTTTTTTATATCTTATGGTGTCTACAATCAGTTAAAAATTGGAAAAGGTACAGGATGATGAACACATATTTTGTAATGCCTTTAAATAACTGAACCGGAGTGTATATAGAAAAATCGTAATAAATAATTTGTATTTGAATATCAAACGTATTTTGTTTTTGGCTTGAATATAAATATACATACTCATAATTTTAACAAATATACTTGTATACATGTGACGATATTACATTACATTATGCATTACAAAATACAACGAAGACAGCAAAACATTCATTCATCAGGTCCTTCACATGCTAGACCAACACATGAATTAAAAAAAAAAAAACAAATATGCATCGTGTGGTGCTATCGAACGACCAAACATCAACTTGACAGAACATCGTTTTTTTTTGTTGTCGTGTGCACTGCTAGGGCTCGTTAACATTTTGTATCTATTGTCTTGTGTAGTATATAAGATTATTACATTATTGTCAAGTTTATTGAAGCATGATCTTTAGAGAAGATGTAAAAACAAATATATTTGTGCTCCTCTTTAGTACATAGTCATTGCATATGTACTTACAATGGTGCACCTACCATATTGTATTTAAAGTTTTACCGTTTATCGTTTTTTAGCGGTTATTTAAAAAATTTATATATGTTCTGCACAGTGTTGCCAAGTTAGGACGTTTCCCCCTAGAATTAGGGGGATTTTTAGTCATTTGGGGAATTTTAAGTGGCTAACAATTATTTCGTGTTTATTTGGGGGGTTAAAAAACTGATTAAGGGGTTTAATTTGCCTTTAAAAAAACAAAATGTTTGGTTCTATGATTGGTTTTGCAAAATTTGTAGTTATTTTGCATGCATATTAACTTTTAATTAACAATTTGTTAGTTGAGTAAATCTAGAGGATTTTTCTGGACAATTTAGAGGGATTTATAAAAAATACTTGGCAAAACTGGTTTTGTATGCCTCTTACTTGTTTATGTTATAAACGGTTCAGAAAACAACCATAGTCATTGGGAGAATCCATGTCAACTCAGCAAGCTATTCGATTACATTCTCTCTATTATTAAGAGGTTTACCCTCTTTATAAAATAATTAAAATATATTATTAAAATAATTGAATGTCTCACTCAAATAATGGTATAAAGCGACAACTGCTTGGAACGAGTTTTTTTTCGAAAATAATATAATATTGGAGTCCTAACTACCCAGCCAGAAATTGCCGATGGTCTGAAAAATCAAGCACTGACAGACAGTGCTCTGGTACAACAAATAAAATGCTGGTAAAGCACTGATTTACAACGCTATGCCAACGTTAGTAAAAAGCCCTTTGTCAGTACTTGATTTACAAAATTTAAAACCATAAAATTAATAAAAGCACTGGCGCAGGCCTGGCTTAGAACGCTTTCCCAGCGTAAGCAACAAGTTATTGCCAGTAATTGATTTACAAAACTTACAATCGTTAACATAATAATAGCACTGGCAGAGCCCCTGTTCACAACTTTCCCAACTTTGGCCAAATTTCATAAATCAATTACACTTCCATGTCTAATATTCTTAATTTAATTAAAAATTAAATTTTAAATGGATAATCGATTAGAGTTATAAATTTTCTTATTTAGTGGGGGAAAAAATGCTAATCTAGCACACAAAAATTAATTACATCTAAACTACTGGTACGATCTTAATAACATTTGCGGGAGATTGCTCAGAAGAATCACGGTGTCCTCAAAAATGTCCCCAATGTCATGGCAGAGAAGCAGCGGATGCACCACAGAGCGCCAATGTACCCCCTGGACAGCAACAGCCTTTTCTTTTCAAATATTTACAATGGGGTTGATTCACAAATAGTATACGTTCCCCAAAGACAACAAATACAGTAAAATCTACCAATAACGGACACTCATACACCTCTCCTTAACGAACAGTTCTGGTGCAAAGGAATCTTAAATCAAACTTGGATTAAAATAGAATCTCATTATCGCTCTCTATTCTAAACTAATGTGGACTCATAATTATAACGTAATTATGTCCAACACCCGCTTAAAAAGGACACTTTTAAAATTAATCCAATTGTGGATTGTGCCCCATGAGGAGGGATACTTTAGCCGTTTTAGGTAATTACAATTATGAGTCTACATTAGTTTAGAAAATACATTGATACTTAGAGGCCATTTTAATCTAAGTTTGATTTGAAGATTCAGTTGCACAAAAATTGTTTATTAAGGAAAGTTGTAAAAGTGAATCAACACCAATGGAAATATTTCCAAAGAAAATACTATGGCTGAGGATGGTGAATGTACCCCATGTGCAACCACTCCCACAAAACCATTACTTTTTTTACACTTTTTTTGGAATCCTTCTAAAAACACAAAAATACGAGTATGTTCATCCGCGACAACATGTATAGTAAGCCCCTCAAACTTGAAGGTATAAAACATGATCAAAAACTGAACAAATTGCCATTTAAGCTTATTTATTATATCTATTAAATTTATAGATAATAGGGGATGGCGTTTGTGCCCCACTAGCGAAAGCTCCCCCTTCTACCCTATACAAAATGTACTTTATAAAATTTTTAGTTACAAATTTTTAAATTTGAGTTTAATAGTACCCAATATAAAAAATATATCATATATACCTACACTCAAAAAAATAAGTTAGTACAAAAGTTAGTAAAACGTCTTGTAAATCAGGTATACTATTTTTTAGCAAATTTTTTTGCTAAAATCGTGTTTTCAGCTAAAATTTTTGTTATACTTATTTAGCACTTAACTGTTTTATACTAATGCTTTACTAATATACTAATGTTTTACTAATTTTGCTAAAAAAAAATTGTGCTGCTACGTACATTAATAGTGTGGACGACAACCAGATTGAAAGATATACGCAGAATGAAGCAGATGTCGCGGCATGTCAAGATGTAGTAGAGAAGAGGAAGATGATACTAAAAAGTACAACTCTAATAAGACATATAAAAAAATCAACCATGGAAGAGTTTTGTATCTGTTTTTCATACATAAAACAAAATTGAGGATTAAAACAACTTAAATTTTGCGTTGTCACCGGCTTGTGAAAATAATTGTCTATTAATAAAATAAAAGACAAAAGAAAATATTTAAATTTAATATGTATTTCTATAATAAATGTTAATAGATTAATCATCTAGTGTGGTCAAATTGCAAACAAACATATACAGACATGTAGACAGAGTAAAGCGAAAGACAAAGACACACATCTTAGTATGGTTCCTTTTTCTTATTGCAAAAAGAAGGGTTGTTTTTTTCGTTTCGTTTGTTTTTGTTTATTTTTTCGTTTCGTAATTATCTTCGGCAGTTGCGTCCTTAAAAGATAGCATCATTTAGACAACCATTGATGTAAGTAGTTGAAAGAAAATTTTTGTTATGTTATATATATTTATTTCTATATATTTTCAGATATTAAATTAATTCATGACATCAATGTGGGAAAATGAAAATTTTTATATTTCGTAATTATTGTAAATTATTTTTAAAAGAATCACAAAAATATGTTTTATGATTTTCAGCAAATATATTTACTAAATTACAATTTTTTTAAATTTGCGTTTTTTAGTCTACTAAAATTCAGCAAAACTTTTTCTGAATCTACTAATTTTGTTGCTAAAAATCAGCTCGCTGATTTTCAGCAAAAGCTTTTGCTGACATTAGCAATTTTTTTGGTAGCACCCTCCTGACTAAAATTTTGCTGACTCAGCAAAATTTTTTGCTGACTTTACAAACTTTTTTTTTTTGAGTGTAAATATAATTTACTTTAAAGCAAGGGTGCCCAAGCCCTATGCGCTTCGTGCTCATTTGTTTTTGTAAAAACACTTAGCTATAGGCTGTGTGTTTTAATACACACATAGAGCACTCAGCACTAGCAATACGAAATACACAAACAACTTTGTCTTATTAGTTTTTTTGTCGTTCTTCACTGTATGCACGCAAGTGCAAAGCAACAACACTTTCGTATGCTTTGTATGTATTGGTTTTTAAAACAAAAAATATTGAATAAATGCATTGGTGTTTGCTCTTCCATAAGGAACTCTTGGGCACTCCTGCTTTAAAGTATATATGGTCTCATATTTAGCTATATCAAGTATATGAAGAGATAAAAAATATCAACTTATATGTAACATGATGATGATATATGATAATTAGGGCAACCAAAAAACAGCTTTAAAAACAATGTTTTAAAACTCAAAAGTAGTAAAATAAACCGTTTAAATATAAAAATAAGCCTTTAAATTAAGAAAAACCAAACCATTAAATTTTTTATTTACATCGTTACTACAAGTAAGATTTTTGTAAAAATTTTCGTGAAACGTCAGTCAAACAAAGGTGCAAAAGATTAATTGTTTTCCTAAGCTTTAAAGTTCAAATTGATTTTTAAAAAAATACTTTTTGATGAACCAACAACATGAAACATTAAATTTTAAACTTCCAATTAGATAATATTTATAATAATAGTTGTAGCTAATATTTTCAAAATAAACTAAAACAAAACATATATTACAAAATATGTTAAAAAAGCTCTAACAAGTATAACTTAAAATTTTCACAATTTCATAATCGGAACTTGTATTCAGTCTAAATTGTTCTATCCATTATAAAAAAAACAACAAGGTCTAGCTTATTTTTGGTTGCCTTAATGATGCTTTAAAGCACTATATTAGAAATTTTCGTAAAAATAAGTATGAGATGTAAATATATATCGTTACATATGGTCACATAACTATATCAAGCGAGTGGTCTGAATAGGTGCAAATATGGCGAGTTTTAAAATTCCTATCAGTGGGCCGGTTTTAAAGTACTCACAAAAAAATAAAAAACCACCGATTCAATATCTTTAATTGCTGAAATTGCGCCAACAACGAACATTGCTAATTCAATTAGAAATTGACAGCTCTACAATTGAATTATTTTTCAATTAAATAATAACTCATATGATTAAAAAGTGATCAATATCGTATACCATTGTAAAAACCAAAAAAAAAAAAAAATGTTGTTGTCATACCAAATGTTTTTTGATAGAAGTGTTGTTGCCATAGCAAATGTTTTTAACAGCTTGAATTTTATAACATTGAGCGCAAATCGGCATGAAATTCTCATTTAGTTAGCAGATTTATTTGTACCTAAGTGAACAAATTCACACAGAAATACGTTTTTTTCTTTCCATTGAATTTTTTTTTGTTTTTTTCTTTGCAGAAATTAAACCTTGTGTTGAAATAAGAGTTTTTTTTTTTGTGTAAAATAATCTTTAATTTCTTGCTGTTTGAAAAAATTCGAAATTTTTATTAAACGAAATTAAACTTTAAAAATTACTGTATCAATTTTATGATAATATTTTAGAACAAATAAATATTCAGATTTAAGCAACTGAAACTTAATTATTTAATTTAACAAAGTAATAAACCTAATAAGAATTAATATCTAATAAAATTTAAATAATTTTAACTAACACCACTAAACATAAACATTTATAAAAAAACAAATACATAAAAACAACAACAATGTGTTGTTGTTTGCTTTTGAGTGATAACATAAAAAAATGTCAAGCTAGTTCCGAATTTGAGCAAATATTCAATTAATTCAATTAATTTTTGTTTGGCGGCTTTTACAATTTCAACAAACCGATTTAATTGAAAAAAGTAGAGATATATTTTTTTCTTTGTATCTATTAGGCAAGTCTTTAAAGGAGAACTCCGACTGTACTAACACAAATAGATCAAAGGATAAAAAGTGGTTAATAATGATTTTTTAAATATTATTTGTATTTCTTCCAAATTAATAAAACAAATTGGTATCAAATTAAAGATATTTTTAACTTAAATTTAATTATTTTTAACATTGAAAAAAAATTTTCATTGCCACAATTGTTTTGCTGTACACAATATTTCATTTCCTCGGTGTTCCCATAACACTTACCCCCACCGAAGTAAAACAACATATCTTGGATATGAACTAAAAACTTCAACGGGTTCGTCAAATCTCCATCAGATGACGCTCCATGTTTAAAAGCCAATAACTTTTCGACCCCTTTCATCTCTCTCCTCTATCCCATTTTAAAGAAAGCAACACATCAATAGAAAAATCTTGTATCTCATAAAAAAAAAGCAGAGCAGAGCCTCTGATGGAAATCGAAACACCGATTCGCGCACTTAACATATTATTAACTACAACCAGCAAATGTGTATTTTTTAATACTATGTATGTAAAGACCACGGCAATTGTAGTTGAAAACAAATGAAAGAAAGAAAGGACGACTTACATTACAGTAAATTCAACTAACATTGTCATTTATTTTATAATGTTCAAAACATGACTAACAATTGTAGTAAAAATTAACCACATGGTAGTAAAAACAAAACTAATTTTTTTTTTTATTATTTTTTTAAATAACAAAAACAACTGTAAAAATGAATGTAAAACAGTCATTTGATGTGAGTTGTTTTTTTACATGAACTACAAGGTTAGTTAAAAATTTTATTTGTTCTACAAATGACTGACATTTACATTAAAAATAAAGAAACTGTATTACAACCAAAACAACTACATATTTGTAAAGCAGAAGTTCCCTGAGTGTAGGTTCTTTACCTCATAAAACATAAACTAAACTCAGCACTTGTAGGTTATCTTTGTCTTAATATCAACTGATTTTCACGAAATTTGCACATCCAAACAATATGGGAATCAATAATCTATGTTAAGGTTTGTTTGATATGGATCAAAATTTTGGATATTCAACCCAGAAACTTTTCGCTAAAGGTCGTGTTAAATGGCAAAAATTATCAAACTTATTAATCTCTTTAGATATATAAACTACAATGATTATTTTCTGAATTCAAGATAACCACAAAATTTGTTCAATTTGTATATAAACTATTACGTTATATTGAACCAAAAAAAGTGCCATTAGAGAAAATAATTTAGTACACTCAAAATAGTTTGTAGTTTAAATTAACTGTAAATATAATTTAAAATGAATAATAATTCACTTAAAATCCGGTCTACTTACTTTTCATTTAAATCTAATGTTTCTTGTTATTTCTTTTTTTATTATTGTTTAAAATAAACAAATCCGTAAGTTAAAAATAAATGTTCAAATTTTAACTTCAGATCAATAAAAATAAATGTTCGATTCAGTTATTTGAAATTCTTTCAGTTTTTTTGTTTGTTTTACAAAATGTAGACACACAACCTACATACATATCATGTTTGAATGGCTGTAGTATTTGTATACACTTTCTAAATTTCTTATAATATGAATTGAAATAATTAAAATAGTATACAAACAAACCATTTTAATAAAAAAAACAGGCTGGAATTTTTGGAATATTTTTTGTGAAGCAGGCAACAAATAAAAATTTAAATTTATAATAACTATAACTATAACGGAAACAAATAAACCACAATATTCCGTTTTTGTGGTTAAACTTCTATAAAACTTTAAATAAATGAAAATAATAAATGGACCTAAAAAAAGGTAAATGGTAGTAAATTATTTTGAACAAATGTATGATATAAATATTTATTTAAAAAATAAATGCATGTTCCCCTATTTTGAATTCAATTGAATACTTTTTTTATTAAGCTACAAACAGTAACAGTATTCTGAGTGCAGAATATTTGCTGAAATAGTTCTAACAAAATATTGTTCTGATAAAATACAGAATAATAAAAAATTTCCCGTAAACAAATATTCCAAGTTTTAACAAGGATGTTCAAAAAATTTTAGACTTTTTAACCCTTTCAGTACCTACTTTTTGTTTGTGGATATATTTCCATTTTGACCACAGATTCCTGTTAGGTTCCTCAAATTATAAAAAAAAATCTCAGCCAATTTTTACTACTAAAACGTTGGAATAAACAAAACTGCTTTGTTTTATTTTCCGAAGGGTCCAGTTTTGTTAGTGTTTATTGTATAATTAAAATTAAAAACTCAGATTTACAAAAAACTTTTTGAGTCTTTTAGAATTATTGTTTTTAACCGGTTTTGATTTTAAAATTTAAAACCGACTTGATTATATGGGTTTTTCGGTTTTTTGATTTCGCTTTGTTTGCTGATTGATATCTGAAATTTGTTGTACAAACTTAAAACACTAAAAACTAAAATGTTGTCATTTAAAACTAAAAACAGATAGCGATAGTGTTTGACTTTTCGCACAAACTTATTTTGAACGACTTTAAAGTAGTAAAAGTATATATTGACTAATATTGAGGGTCTTCTACCGGCATACAAAACGATGTGGATTAAATATGGATATGTGAAATTAAAAAACAAAGTGTACCTAAAAATCACAATAAAAATCGATCCATTCAATCCCTTTCATTGAATTTTGGGGTTGCCCTGGTAGGAAACCTTCTTTGTAAGACAAATCACAGTTATTATCAGAGAAGTAACAAAAAAAAAAAATAATTTTTAAAAAAAAAAATTCGAAGTCAATGGAAAAATTAATATTTTATGAATAAAAAAAGTTTTTTAGTCAGAAAATATTTATCAAAGAATTAAAATCAAAAAAATGTTAAGAAAAAGTAGTTTAAGCTCAAAATGAAAAAATTCAAAAAAAGCACAACGGAAAAAAGCAGAAAAAGTAACAAAGCAAATTTGTCTTCTCAGGATTTTGTACTTGCAAGTATTTAAAATTGGGGGAACCCTTGCAAATTATTCCAAAAAATGCTTATTTCTCTAACTTTTTAAACATCAAAAATATTCGAAAATGCCGAGTTATTGGAGACGAAAAAAAACGGATTTTCGAATAACTCGAAACTCTCCATTTTCCAAAATCCGAAAAACTAGAAAAACTCTTTTTATCGAATAATTTGAAACTGTTTTTAACAACTCTATTTACTTCGTTTTCTTCGTTTTTCCTTTATTTTCTTTTGTTCCTTTTTTCCTTTTTCCTTCTTTTCCATTTTGTTTTCCTTTTCCCTTTATTCCATTTTTTCGATTCTACTAAGGGCCGTGATTTTCGATTTTTCTGAGAGCTGCGAATGGACATGTTCTCTTACAAAGCTCCTGTGACATGCCACAGAGGGAAATTAAATCCTTCTAGGACAAGCCCAGGTTATCACAATGAACCGCTCACATGTGCTGTGATAAGTCCCGGTTCCTCAGGGTAGCATTAGGCGGGACAAACGATTTTAAAAGCGGTCCTTAAGGCAAACGCTCCGAATAAAATGTAAGCACAATGAGTGCTCGAAACGTGCCAGAATTCGGAGAAAAAAGTTTTTGTTTACTTTTACCAAAAAAGTACTTTATCGAATTAAAGCACTTTTTTCAAAAAAAAAAAAAAAAACTCTTTGCCACCGGATAAAATATAAGCACAATGAATACAAAAAAAAAAACATTTTCATCGGTTTCCTAAAAGTTTTCTGCTTTCATTGTGCTTCCATTATATTTTTCGAAATCGTTCCTTCCATCAAACATCCTTCCGAACGCAACTTTTTTACTCCCTGTTTTATATGTTCAGAACTTGTATATACATATGTTCAGAATGATGCTTGTACGCGTCATGTTTCGCTTGATGTTGTGTTTGACTAACTCTGCACTTAGAATACTATGTAGGTAAAGACCACTGCAAATGTATATTCACTTAAAGAAAGGAAATTTCACTTAAAGAAAGGACGACTTATATTTCAGTAATTTCAACTAACACTGTCAATTGTTTTTTAATGTTCAAAAAATGTCTAACCATTGTATTAAAAATTAACCACATGTTAGTAAAAAATAAACAAAAAAATTATTTTTTTAAACAACAAAAAACAACTGTAAAAAATGAATGTAAAATCATAAAACAGTTATTTAATGTGGTTTGTTTTTTTAAATGAACTACACGGTTAGTAAAAAATTTAGTTTGTTCTACAAATGACTGACATTTACATTATTTTTACATATTACATAAAGGGTGCGCCATCTAACGTTTTTTTTTTTTTTCAACTAGTGCTTATTTCGTGACACTTAGCTCATGTCTGATTTGACAGATAATTAGTTTTATCCTTCCGCTGAACGAATATGGTCCGTATGTTCGTTATCTTGTAAAAAAGTGAAAGAAACTGGCATCCTCATCGATAAACCAATGCGTGAAAAGCCAAAAACAGTGCGTACACCCGAGAATATTGCTGCTGTGGCAGAAAGTGTGCGTGAAGCGCCATCAACATCAATTCACCGTCGTTCTCAACAATTGAACATTTCGGAGACATCATTTAGACGAATTTTGCATAAAGACCTTGGTATGACGCCATACAAAGTCCAATTGGTTCAGGAGTTCGAAAAAAAAAGTTATTTGGCGGACCCTTTATTTTAAAAGCAGAGTTTCCCTGAGTGTGTATCTCTTATTGTAGGCCCTTCTTCACATAATGTCCTTCAATGGCCGCTAAATACAAAATTTAAAATATATATATCTCATGGCATTACCTCTTGTAAACAATATATTAAAATTTCGTAATTGCTGACAAAAAATTAATTATAATTTACAATACCATAATCACAATAAATATAAATACTCTTAAATATTTTGCAAAAATTGCAATATAACTGTGTGCAGATACAAAATTTTAACTTTATTTTTTCGTTTTTTTTATTTTATAAACGAAATATAAACATCATAAAATCTCAAAGATAACAAGTTGAAGAAGACAAAAAAAATATATTAAAAAATAAAAATATTGTATATTAAAAAAATTTCATTTTATGTTGTTTGTAGTGTGGCAGATAAAGAAAGAAATCAAAATGATTTACAACCTGGTAAGAACAGATACTACCAACAATATTTACACTATAAACGTAAGCAGAGTACCAACAGAGTAAAAACAATCAAAATTTATCGCCATCATACTCGGTGAGCCCGAGTAAAAAATAATGCTATGGTGACATATCTAATTAGATAGCGTCCAATAACTAATAAGATGCAATTTAATCCGTGGTACGTGAAATCCGCGGATTTAGTTTCTTAAAATTACACTGTGCAGCCTTAATATTTCCAATAGGAAATGAAAGTAGACCATTGCATCAACTAAATTGCCAAAGGGTTTTGCAAAGTAAGTTCGAATTCCTTTTTTATGGCCACTTGAATTTGGGATATTTTCCACCGTTTCCCACTATGACCGAAAATCAAAATAATATATGAATATAATTGTTGGAATATAATTGTGCTCACTTATTGTTCCATTGAACTCAATGTCGAAAAATTTATGTTTTCACAATATTTTTCCGTTAGGATTACTGAATATACACACTAAATTAATTGAAAATCAGTTAAAAAAGAATTACTTACTTTTCGTTTAAAATAATTGTATTTTTTAGTTTATTTTCAACTGTAATTGACAAAATCGGTAAAAACAATAGATTGTTTTCATTTATTTCAATACTCCATTTAAAATAAAAAGTTTTTGTAATTTTAACGAATATTTTAACTATTACCGAAAGTCCGTTTTTTGTTTATTGAATAACAGACAGAAAGTTAAAATATATAATTCTTTTGTAATATAACTGCATAATCCATTGAAACAACTTTACCGATTAACTTTTTAAATAACTGTTGAAATTTTATAGAAAAGTTCTTGTCAGTGTATAGTTCAACAAATAGTAGGCTAGATAGGCGTGATCAAATAAAAATGTTGGCTATTGTCATACAGGTAACCAGTATTCAAATCACACACGGAAAGATAGAGCATTTCGAAAACCCACGAATGGCAAACTGGAAACTTTAGTATTGCAATATAAAGCTTTATTGTCAACCTTACAAGTCTTGTCATTGACTGAGAACATATTAAATCAACCACTCGATTTCCTCCATCTCTTTTGATTTCAAACAAAGATGTACATCATAAAACTATAACAACGTGCAAATGTAGGACATCTAATCCCAGCGAAAATTGCGATTGAAAATTTGCTACTTAAATTGTGCTTTTACTGGTATACACAAATTATTCAGTTTTTCACTGCAAAATGCATGGTTTTTAAAAACCGAGTTTCAAAAGCCGTATTAAAAAAAACTGTTTATTTTTTTTTTGAAAAAAATATATCTTAATAATAAATTACTTCCCTATGCCGTGTCCAAATCGCTGTATGTAACTCTTACAGTATTCTGAGTTATGAATAAAAATATGAACAAATTTAACTAAAAAGCCAATAACTCAGGAACTTTCAGGAGTGCCACAGAGGTATTTGGTAACATTATAGAAGAATAATATATAATTAACATATATTTTTTCTAGAAAACCAGGTTTTTGAAATACAGCGGATAGAACCACGGATTTTGAAAAATGAGTACTGCTGTTAAGAAGTGTATTATTTTTGTGTACCAGTAAAAACACGATTTAAGTAACTTTAAATTAAAGTGTTAAAGACTCATGTAGCTTAAACCGTTTAAAAGATATGGGTAATTTTTTCAATAATTGTTTTTTTTTAAGTAAATCTTTTTTTTTACTATATTTAGTATATTTGTTCACATTTATGTTCATAACTCTGATTATCGTAAGAGATCCATATAGGGATTTGGCAACGGTATGCACTATAGCGTTGCCAAATCCCTGAATTATAATTTACATATATTTTTTGGAAAATTAAAAACTCTATCTCTAACATACACCAAGTGTATGAATGTGAATAAAGCGCATCAGAATGCGATAATTACTTGCGAAAAAGAGACAACAATAGAATTAAATAGGGGAAGCATTCTAGTTGAAAAATAAATTATTCATATGTTAACTCTGTCTCTTCTGATTAAGAAAACAATACATTGTGAATGCTGTGATTAACAACAAAACTCCACTTAACCACACTCATGGCTGTGTCTACCGTAGTTCACCTCGCTAAGAGGTGATGCTATTAGTCATAGCCTGATGTATGGATGTGGGTTTGAAACTCACTACGACACAAAGTAAAAAGTTTTTCATATAGAGCAATTTAGCAATATAAAATACTTTGTTCAACTGACACAAAAATTACTACTGACGAGTCCGTGGAGGGGACAAAACTGCGGCAGTCTGGCATATCCATTGTGTCCGTTAAATGTTTAATGAAAATGTTGTCTTCTTCTTCCTGTAAAAATCTAATTAAAAATAAAAAAAAAAAAGTTTTTTGAAATACGGCGTTTAAATAGCGGATTTTGAAAAAAAATATTTTATTTTTTTTAACCCATTCACTACCGACTTCTTGTTTGGGATATATTTCTATTTCAACTCCAGATTCTTGTTAGGGGTCCTTAATTAAAAAAAAAAATCTTTATATATAAGCCCCCACCACCACGTAATCTACCAAAAAATAGGTCCAAAAACCGAACTTTTTAATCTTCTCAGCCAATTTTTACCACTAACAAAATTCGAATATCCAAAAATGCTTTGTTTGATTTTTTCTGGTCATTAGATAAACCAACGTGCCACATTTGGAGATTCTTGCTTTGTTAACTTAGGAGATACACCAAACGCCCTATTTTTCAGAGATAAAGGCTGATTAAAAAATCGGACTTTGTTAACAAATATCACGACTATATTGTGCTAATGAACAGTTTATGATTATAATGATTTTTTCAATGAAAACATCCTAATGAACATATTTAAAGCAAAATATAAAGCTATATTGCATTATCAATTTTTTTATATTTTTTTAAAATCTGTACACTGTAGTGTACAAGGGTAGTGAAAGGGTTAAAACACGACAATACACAGTGTGATATACCACAAATTTTTTTAAAATAATTCGACCGTTTCTTACTTAGTAGTCCGATTGCATTGAAATTGGGAACAGGCATAAGCGACGTAATATCGAGCTTAAGTTTTGATTCTGTAGCTTCCAAACCTCCCGAGGACGGCAATATGACTACCCAAAGTAGGGAACTTTTTAGATATCAAATTTTGAGTGCTAGCTATTTTTTTTGTTTCTAATCAGATTTTAAAAAAATTAACATATTTGTAATTTGCTAGTAGAGAGTAAGAAAACCCATGCTTACATCTGTGGTCTATCTCTAATAGTTTCCGAGATATTCTTATTTGAACAGAAAATCTGAATTTTATGTTGCAATAAATCTTTTAAAACTATTATTTTTTTAATGTAATTATTTCTTAAAAAAAACGTTAAAAATTATATTGTTTTACAAATTGATTCTAATTTTTTGTAAAATATTCAAAATAAATTCCGAAAACAAATTCTACATACAATACACTTTCATATACATTTCCTCCCAAATTCTTTGGAATAGTTCTACCACAAACCTATGATTTCTTTGTATTTAACCACTCCTATCTCCCCTTCTTTTTGTTGAAAATATATATTTTTCGACATTGTGTTCAATGGAACAATAAGTACACACAATTACACTCCACTAAATACATTATTTTATTTTAATTTTCGCTCATATTGGAAAAAAATTAATCAAAAATACCCCAAATTTAGGAGGCTATAAAAATTAAATTCGAAATAAATTTTTAAAACGCGTTGGTGGCTTTGTTTATCCAATATTCGACTTTCATTTCACATAAAAACCATTTAGGCTGAAGAATGATATATACACTCAGAGCATTTTATAGGTAAAGACCACTGCAAATGAAGTTAAAAACAAATAAAATTTTACTTGAAAAAATACAACTTACATTTCATTAAATTCAACTAACATTGTCATTTGTTTTTGATGGAATTTCCAAAATACAGCTTATACAAATGTTCACTTCTGACTAGAAACACACTTACCAAATTTCAAGTCCCTAGCATCAACGGTTTTGGCCAGACCGCCGAGGGCGATATTTTATCCTTTTGCCCCTCCCCGCGTTAATTGCCACATACCAAACATCAAATTCCTTGCTTTAGTGGTGTGGCCAGGAAGCCAAGGGGAAAACTGTTATCATTTTAGCCCCTTTCCGTATAAATTTCCGCTCTATGCAGATGTCTACTCCTGTTTAGGAACTCACATGCCAAATTTCAAGTTATTCTCTTCGGCGGTTTGGCCAGGCCGCCAAGGGGAAGATTTTAAATTTGTTGCCCCTCCTCGTGGGAAATTTATAAAAAAAAAAACCCCGTCAGTACAGATATCTACTCATGATGAGGTACCCACATACCAAATTTCAAGTTCCTCGTTTTAGTGGTTTGGCCTGGCCGCCAAGGAAGAGACTTTTCAACTTGCTGGCCCACTCCGTAGAAATTTCCAAGAAAAAGCACTATACATTACTCCTGATTAGAAACCCACATACCAAATTTTAAGTTCATAGCTTCGGCGGTGTGGCTAGGCCGCCAAGTGGGAGATTTTCCTCATTTTTGCCCCACCAAGTGAATATCCAAAAATTCCGTCAATACAGATATCTACTCGTGATAAGGTAGCCACATACCAAATTTCAAGTTCCTCGCTTTAGTGGTTGGGACAGGTCGCCAAGAGGAGACTTTTCCCCTTACCGCCCCTCCATATAGGAATTTCCAAGACTCCGCTCTATACATTATACAAAATTTCAAGATCCTAGCTTCATCGGTTTGACCAGCCCGCCAAGGCGAAGACTTTTTCCCGCTATTAGCCCCTATTTTACCACGTTTCTGGGCAAAATTTCAAAAAGTACCTTACCAGGGAGTTGGGTCATATCCTAAAGAACACTTATTGAAAATTTCAGCTTTCTATCCCAAGGGATTTGTTCTGGCAGCCAAGGGGAAGACTTTCCCCTTATTGAAATTTCCAAAAATTCCGTCTTAGCGGACGTCTACGCTGGAGGATGGACCTATATGAAAAATTTCAATTTCCTAGCTCCAGCGGTATAGGCTGGGCGATGTTGAGTGAGTTAGTAACGTTATTCTTTTATAAGTGTATAGTATATAAGAACATAAGTAAGAAGATACATTTAGATATGGGGTCATATCAAATTTGTCCGAAAAATAAATATTATATCGTTTTATATATTGTGCCATACAAGTCAATATATAACGAGTTATAGTTGTATTAAATAATATAAAATAATATGTGTCTCTTTTTTGCTCGGGTTCAATACCATTTCCATTCTACTGCCGAATACAATACCGAAATACAATGGCTTACAAAACATATGCAAAATATTATTTTAAAAAAATAAAAGTTGTGATTGTTTTTCTTTATGATTTTGACACAAGAAGGGTAGAAAAACAGCAACGACACACGACGATGTTAACACTTTTGTGAAACGCTTCTTTTTTTCATAATAATATTTTCTTTAAAATGATTTTTTGTGAAAAATCAACAATAACTGTACTATTGGGGTGGTGGGCTTAATGTAAATGTCATTCTTTTTGAATATAAATTAAAACATAAGTTTTTCTCCCT
Source organism: Delia radicum (assembly GCA_021234595.1). Lineage (NCBI taxonomy): Eukaryota > Metazoa > Arthropoda > Insecta > Diptera > Anthomyiidae > Delia > Delia radicum. Next base: position 156,239,917 of record CM037851.1, on the reverse strand, counting down.
GGGGTACGTAACATTTTATAAAATAAATATTTGTATTATTAAAACAATTTTGAAACAATAATAAAAATATATTTAAAAAGCGTGCGAATTTTAATTCAAAGAAATATTTACTTAACTCTAACCAAATAATTCCCACGCGTTATACTATCACCATCATTGATATTTGTATATCATATAGAGTATTTTTTACTTACCTTTTTTTAAATAAAACTTAATTATAATACCAATTTATACAACAATATTACAACAGATCTTAACTTTATGCATTTGTAGCAATTAAATGCTTAAGTTTTATAAACTTGCTAAGCCATTTGGTATTATTATAACCAGGGATCGGAAATGAAATTTTTTCACTAATATGATGAAGTTTTCGTCACAAGGTGAATGAAAAATTTCTTAAACTTTATTAAAACAGCATCAAAGTTTTAATGAAAATATTTTTATTGCCATTTTTTCCATTATTTGTATGAAATTTTTATTAAGTAAAATTAAGTTTTTCATTAAATTTTATGAAAAACTCCAATAATTTAATAAAAAGTTTCAATGGACGAGTTCCAGTGACATTTCATAGATATAATGAAAATATTGTTTTTTTTTTTTAAATCTTCATTTACATAACCGAGCCCTTAGGGCCTTATATGGCTAATTAAAGCTACTAAACAATAAAACTTCTCTACTAAATTATTCATCGATATCTTGCAGAGTATTCTCTCAGTGATTTGCACACTGTTTTTTCCTTAAGTTTGAGAAGAGGATAAATAAAATATCTTTGCGAATCAAAGCATTTGTGTCAAAATGGCATCGCTTCGTTAGTGCATTTTTATGCCATAAATGCATGTTTTTGCATATTTTGCTTTAAATGCATATTTTTACTGTATATTTTCACTTATTTTGCTTTACATGCATATTGTTATTGCATATTATAGCTAATTTTGCTAAAATTGCATATACATATGTATGTATTGAATTTCTAGTAACAAACATATTTTTTTTATTTAAATTGTATATGACGATGAACTTTAAAAATACTCGACACTTTGATGTAAAATATTAAAATTTTGTTTTTTTTTTTGGATGTCATGAATAACCTTTTCTGTATTTGTTACCCGATGTTTAAGTATGCTAAGTCCATTCGCGTTAATCATTTATCTTTAACGGCACAAAAATTATGGCGATTTTAAATTTCAAGCAAATTAAAAATATTAAAATTACAGTTTTTTGCTTGCATTTAATTAAAGCAACATAAATTTATAGATATCATTGTTTTCATCACATTCCATAGTATATATTACACCACCAAAATATATAAAACTACACTAAAAAAAATGTTTTATTGAAAATCAAACCTCTATTATTTTGGAAAACACGCATGTTTTGCCGGTCAATGATATTTAGTTAGGTTTAGGGTAACTTATTTGCAGGAAATCATATCAAATACTTTTACATTCGAAAAATTAAAGTACTTAAAATTTGTTGATGCCTTATCATTAAAATCTTGTATATAATGTATGTTTTGGCGGATTTCATACAATGCTTTAGTTGTCACAAACCAAAATGTGTTTGGAAAAAAACTGCCTCCGCACTCGCTAGAAATTAAAACAAATAAATTGTTTGCACTTTTTCAGTTGTGTCCGCCATGAAGATTTACTATAGATACCTTAATATGTTCTCAAGAAATGTATTTAGCAAAATTTTTAAAAAGTTCATAAAATTTTAGCGTTTAGAAATTTTTAAGATCCTTTTCAACTCGGATACTCAGTTTACTCAATAGGCTAGCCAATTTCAAATATAATTGTGAATGTCAGACGCATAAAAAATAAATTTTCAAAAAATTTACTCGAATTCCTTTTAAGTTTGTGATGTCCCGTTATTGGTGCCTTGACATCAACTTGGTATACCTAGAACTTTAAAAAATTATGTATATCTTTTTTAAATACTGTGCTCAAAATCAAATTCCACTAAACGGTGAAAACCCATATGGAGAATACTGCAAAAGTTTAAAATTCGAAAATTTTGGTTTGACTTGTAAATCACCATACAACTTTTCTCCAAACAGCGATATGGAAAATTCTGTTTCAGTTAATAAATCTGCCAGGTCTAGTGACTCCATTTTGTATTGTTTTGGATCTGAAAGTTAAAATTTCTGAGAAAAAAAATAAATGAATGAAAAAGCTCTTGTTAGTTTCAACTATTTTTTTTAATTTTTAGACTTTTAAATGGCCATAAATTATTGAGGTGAAAACTCTTCAATTTAAAACTTTGCATATCATGTCTTTTAAGTATAGTCTTCCAAACCACTATCAACGTGTCTCTCAATTCAAAAACCCTTAAGAAATAAAAGCCATCTATAGTCGGTTTCAGCAGGTGTCGAGAATTTTTGAAGTAGCCCAGATGAACTAATGGAAAAAGCTTCATCATATTTATGAAAAACTTCATAAATATGAAGAAAACTTCATTGATTTTCGTCCAATGTGAAACTTCATACATATGATGAAGTTGTGTCATAAAAGAGCGAATTGATGACATGCTTCTTCAATTATTAAATGTTTCATAAATATGATGATGGAGTTTAATAACTTTTTATGAAGTGCTGCATAAATTTTGTGAAACATTTTATCAATATGATGAAGTTACTTCTTAAGCTCTTATGAAATGTTTCATAAATATTATGAAACTTCACATAAATATTATGAAAAATGTTCATAAATTTTCAATTTATAACGAGCTTTCAACCTCCGTATATTTACAAAAATAAAGCAAATCAAACATATTAGCTAGGTTGATACTAGTATTTCGATCTGGCTAAAGATCTCATCAGAACCCGAATATACGGAGGTTGAAAGCTCGTTATAAATTGAAAATAACATAAAAAATAATCTCGATGTATATAAAAACAAAAAACTAATATAACTATAAAAAAGTTCATAAATTATGTTCATAATTTATATAAATTACAAAAACGATGAGATCTGTTCTTTTAAATACCTTTTATTCACTGTAACAAATACTTAAAAAAAATAAATACAATTATAATTTTTACAGACCCTAAATTGTTTTTAAAATTGAATTTTTTATAAAACATATCTTCTAAATTTCGAAAATTCGAATCGATATAAAAAAACACTTTTTAAATTTTTTCAAATCAGTTTCTAACGTAAAAGGTTTAACTTATTTAAATATATCTTTTGTATCTTTTGATCATTAATTTTAGATGATGGTGGCCGATTTTTAATGAAGTTAATTTTAATTTTTACACTAGAAAAAAAGTTTACCAATTTTAAAGTAATTTGAACTAAATTTTAAAAAATTAGGTAATGACTAGGCTACAAAGAAAATTTAACACAAATCAAGAATACAGTTTTCTTAAAAACAAAAGTAAAAATCATTTACTTCAATTAAGTAATTTTTGTATTAAAATTTAGTAAATTTTGTCTTAAATTTTATAACACTAATTTTGAATCCTGATATAAAATTAATAAAAAAAAAAACGTTTGTTTCTTTCTCCGTAGTATTATCAGAACTGTTTATTAAAATGAATTGTTTCTCTATTTATACTATTTATGCTCTACATAATAAATGTGTTATCCTGATAAACAAACACAGGTAGATAATTGTTTATCAGTGCTGTTGTTTTTCCCTAACACATAATTAGATCTTTATTATGTTTCATAAGAAAGGTACTAAAAGATTACAATACTAATCATGGGTTTTTCTCTTATGTGATAACACTTAAAAATATATCTGGTTATTATTATTAATCGTGGGTTTTTTCCTTATGCGATAAGACTTAAAAATACATACCTAGGACAGTTTGTCAGAATACTTAATATAATTATTCAAAAGGGAGTTTTTGCTCGTTCTTAGAGTGAGTTGATATAACACCCCCAGACGAAGATGCTTGCCCGGTTCCCAAAGGGATTCAGGGTAAGTTAATAGTAACTCCATTTTGCCTAATATTCCTATTTCGGATTTTGATATAAATGTAGATACAAATTATGATAATTGTGATTATTACAATAGTAGAGATAGATATTTTGTTAGTTTTCTCATAGATTATATTATCTTTCATTAAGTAGTTTCTATTGACTAAGGTTAATTGTTTTTTGTTAAAATTAGGTATTGGTTGTATAACAATCTCCTTATAGTTGTCTTGATTCATGTTAGGTACCTTAATTATAAAAATAATGTTTTTGTTTTGGGTCGCAACATCTAATTCGATGTTTTCCATTTTTTCCAATGTAATGTTAAAGTCTTTAATTTCCTGATCTGTTAGAATGTCCCTGTTTAGTGTTCGCAATTTTGAAGCCAATGTTTTAAAGTAAGTTAAATAATCTTGAGTTTTGAATATGTATTTTCGAGTAATTTTGAATTAGGGATATCTCTCCTATTTGGATGATAGTGAATCCATTTAAGATCGGTTGTTAATAGCTTTTGTGCTACAGCTAGGTTGATCATCAATAGGATCGATAAGGACTTCCAAAGATCTGGAAATATGTTTCTTTTGTTTAATGAATTGATCCTTATGAAATTCTTGATTATTATTGGTGTATTTTTTATTGTCTGTTTTCTTTACGTTAACTTTCTTTACTTTCTGATCTAGTTTGTTCTTGTATGTCTTCACATAGTTAGAGTTTATCTTTTTATCCACTCTATCTCTGTTTCTATATTCGCATATTTTCCTTTTCTTATCCTCCATTCTTTTAAATATCTCCTGAAGGTTTATTTTATTAGAAAAATGTAAATCTATAGGTTTTTTACCTGTAGTGAGGTGAAGTAAATTATTATAATTGCTTAGGGCTTGTACTGGTAAATCTATATTTAGATTAATATCATTTTCTATTTCTCTAATTTTTAATATTCGTATTTGTTCATTCATTGATCCATGAAACCTTTCTATATCAGAATTACCTGTGTGTCGATTAGGTGTTGTGAAGTGATATTGAATATTTTGTTTTTCCAAAAAATCAGTAAATAGTGGTGATCTAAATCCCTTTTCGTTATCTAGGATAAGTTTTTTGGGTTTCTTCATTAAAATAAATAATTTCAGGTAGGCTTTGATAAGTGTAAGAGTTGATCTGTCGGGTATCTCTTCGATCATTGCGTATTTTGTGAATTTGTCTATCATAGTGACATACATTTGTTGGTTGTTTATGAAATATATATCCGAATGATAAATTTGAAAAGGTTCTGTTGGGGTTTCCGTGTTTTCAAAGGGTAGTTTAATAGGGTTTCGTTCGTGCTTAAAGTTACAAATATGACAGTTATTAATGAATTTAGTAATTTCCTTTTTCAGATTCGGATAGTAATAAATTTTCTTTAATTCCTCATGAGTTTTAGTTATACCTGGGTGATTATTATCAAGTCTATGATGTTTTGCTATTATTTCTATTATCTCCTCGTAACTTTTTTCCGTTACATTTTCGTAAGATACAAACACATCAGTCTCCATAATGTTATTTGGATTAGATTTTCTTTCTTTATATTTATCTTGAAGTGTTATTAAGTCTTCGGTATTGTTACAACGAAGAACTACTAATTTGTAGACTGTAATCTGGTCTAATATTTGCTCTATTAGTTCAGGATTTAAGTTTTCATAATTGTATGTAGTTCTTTTGTTTGAGAATACTATTTCCTTTTCAATATTATTTTCTGTCCCCTTTTTAAGGACAATTTGGTTAGAAAAACTTTGGAAAGATTTCTCGGTTGTTTTGAATAAGTCCATACTATCCTCTTCGGCAGAATGTATGGTTTGGTTATCATCATCAGGGATAATAGGAATATTGTCTAACATCGTTATTCTGTGGGGTTCTTCCAATTTTCTTCTTGGCCTAGATTCCTCTGTTAAATCTTCTCTATTGTGTATATCTCTTAAATGTTTATTCAGTGAGCTAATTGTGGCATATTTTCTATTACAAAGAGAGCATATATTCTCACCTAATCTGATTGTCTTTTCTTTCACCCTCCTATTGACGTTAGTTTCTCTAATCCTTGAAAGTGCGTCAGCCACCTTATTCTCCTTTCCTTGTACATGGGATATATTAAATTCATATTCATTGAGTTTGATTTTCCATCGGATAAGTTTAGAATTAGGTTCTTTAAGACTGGCTAACCATATGAGTGGTTTGTGATCTGTTTGGAGATCGAACTTTCTTCCATATAGGTAATGTCTAAATTGTTTTACGGCCCATACTATGGCTAGTAATTCTTTTTCTATAGTTGAATAGTTGCATTCATGTTTATTTAATGTCCTAGATGCAAATGCTAAGGGTCCCTTTTTTTTGAGATAAAACCGCGCCTAATGCATAATTACTTGCATCTGTAGTTAAAATAAAATTTTCATTAAAGTCGGGGTATTTCAGAACCATGTTTGACATTAATATGTTTTTCAATTTTTCGAAAGCTTCTTTATAGTCCTTATCATTACATTGATAATTGAATCCTTTTTGAGGCGGATTGTTAAAGGCTTAGCTATCTTCGCATAATCAGGTATAAACTTACGGTAATAACCACTGAGTCCGAGGAAACTTTGTATCTCCTTAATGGTTTTCGGAATAGTTTGACGTTTTATGCCGTCTATTTTATGTGGATTAGGGCTTATGCCATCCTTTGTGACAATGTGTCCTAAAAATTCGGTTTCTTTTTTTAAGAAATCTGATTTGTTTAAAGATACTTTGAGGTTTGCTTTCCTCAAGGTTTCAAATATTTTTTCCAAATTATTAATGTGTTCCTGTAGTGAAGTTGAGAAGACCAGAATGTCATCCATGTACACGACGCAGATCCTATTTATATGTTCCCTTAAAACGTTGTTCATCATTCTCTGGAATGTCGCCGGAGCATTTTTCAGTCCAAAAGGCATTCTTACAAATTCAAAATGTCCGTTGTGAGTTGTAAAAGCAGTTTTCTCTCTATCCTTCGGTTCTACTTCTATTTGATAAAATCCTTTAGTTAGATCTAAAGTTGAGAAATAATTTGCCCGTCCTAGTTTATCTAAGACGTCATCAATTCTAGGAATAGGATATTTATCTTCTCTAGTGACTTGGTTTAATTTGCGGTAATCAATGACAATGCGCCACTCTTTGTTACCTTCTTTGTCCTCTTTTTTAGGAACAATCCATATAGGAGCATTATATGGGGAATTACTATGTTTAATGATGCCTTGTTCTAGCATTTCATTCATTTGTTTTTCCACTTCTTCAGTGTGGGTAACAGGATATCTATAGGTTTTGCTATAGATTGGTCCGGAAAGTTCAGTATCAATTTTGTGTTTAATCTCATTAGTAAAGGTCAAATCGTCACCTTTGTGATAAAAAACGTCTCCGTGATTCTGAACCAAAATTCTTATCGCCTTTGATTCCTCTGAATTAAGATGGTCTAAGCGTAATAGGTCATTAGTACCTAAATATTCGATATTGAATAGTTCTGGTAGTTGATTTAAAATTTTTGGGAGTATTTCCTCTGAATCTCCTTCATAATACAATGGGAAAGTTTTTCCGTTGATTTTAATCTGTTTTGTCTCGTAATTAATTATGGAGTTATTTTGTTCTAACGTTGGATGTCCTAAAAGACCGTTAAAAAATTCATGGAATTTATAGAGTCCAAAAGTAGTGTCCGAATTTAAAGGGATTTGAATAGTATTTTTGGGAATTGTGCCTTCATGGGTAATATGAAAATTTCCTGAAGCGGTTTTAATGTGAAGGGGGTTATTTAATTTTTTAATGAACTTAGGCGGACATTGGTCTAAATTGAGAAAATTTTCACTAGATCCTGTGTCAATTAGTACTCTAAGAGTTCTTGTCTGTCCTCTAAGTAAGATATAGGGAAGTCCACGTCGTTTGGGTTGTCCCCCAGAGAGGCTGGTACATCCTGATTCATAGGTTTCTACGTTTTTGTATTGGTCAACATTATTTTTATAATTTGTACACTTACAATTACATTCCATTCTTGGGGTTTGATGATGATTTTGTCTTCTAGTTTGGGCTGTGGTTGTGTCCATTGGTTCTGGTAGTGGTTGTTGAACATAATGTTGTTGTTGTTGTTGGTGAAACCTTTGTTGCCAATTAGGGTTATTACCTCTATGTTGTTGGTTATGCTGAGGGTTATATATCTTTGGTGCCCAATTTCTGTTGAGCTGTTGGTTTGAGTTGCTCTTGGGTTGCCCTTTTTGTTGTTGATTATTTTGGTGATTGTTCATTGTTATAGGTTTTCTTTTTTCCTCTGTTAGAAATCCTGATTGGGATAATTCATGGATGGCTTCTTCCATTGTTTTCGGTTTTAAAGCACATAATACCGTCCTCATGTGTACTGGCAATCTTGTCATAAAGATTTTTAAAGCTGTTTGGATATTTCTTGGAACATCTTGAAGGTTTCCTTCTTGTCTGGACTTTTGATTCAGTATTGCTAACTTATGTAATATGAAGTTGTAATATTCGAGGGCATTACCTCGATATTGTGCTGCTCTCAGTTCTTCGTACAATTGATCGGAAGTTTGAAATCCTCCGAAATTAGTTTCTAGCATTGCTTTTATTTCTGTCCAGCTGTTTAAATGTGTATTTATTTCCATTGCTCTTCTAGCTTTTCCAGTTAGTTTTGACTTGATGATGTTTATGCACATTCTTTGAGCTTGTGCGTTATAGGCCAATAGTGTGGGTAAAATATCATCGACGTTGGTACAAAAGGTTGACAAATCTTCTTTTCTACCATCAAATCCTTGTAGTTTTTCCAAATAGTTTAGTGGATTGATGTCAAGCGCTCGTAATTGTCCTCCAGCTGCTGCTGCTGCTGCTAAGTTAGGATTTCCTGCGTTGACTGCCATAATTCGTTATAGATTTTATTTTCAATAAATCTTTTTTACGAATTTTATACCTTTGTTAATTTAAGCTTAACAAGTATTTTGCTACTATTATTTTCACTAATAGATTTTTATTCACCGTTAGCAATTGATATCCTTAATATTCGTTTAAGGATGTAAGTATACCGTAGGTTCTTATTTGCAGGGATAACAAAATTATTTTTGTTATCCTACCGACTGCGCCAATTTTGAATCCTGATATAAAATTAATAAAAAAAAAACGTTTGTTTCTTTCTCCGTAGTATTATCAGAACTGTTTATTAAAATGAATTGTTTCTCTATTTATACTATTTATGCTCTACATAATAAATGTGTTATCCTGATAAACAAACACAGGTAGATAATTGTTTATCAGTGCTGTTGTTTTTCCCTAACACATAATTAGATCTTTATTATGTTTCATAAGAAAGGTACTAAAAGATTACAATACTAATCATGGGTTTTTCTCTTATGTGATAACACTTAAAAATATATCTGGTTATTATTATTAATCGTGGGTTTTTTCCTTATGCGATAAGACTTAAAAATACATACCTAGGACAGTTTGTCAGAATACTTAATATAATTATTCAAAAGGGAGTTTTTGCTCGTTCTTAGAGTGAGTTGATATAACACACTAAACCAAAATCTGGCATATCTTTGACTCAAATTAAGTATAAATTTACTTAAATCTAGTAAAAATATCTTAAAATCAAATTAAAAATAATTTATACGTCTCTTTTCACGTCTCAATATCTCAGATCAGCTAGAAGAGTGTAGAAGTGAGATGTGATATAAACAAGGAAAAGCAATACACATTGACGTTGACATTTTTGAGAACAAAAAGTGCAACAGAAATTGGTCAAATCGTAAAAAGTCGTTATTTTTTGCTTAAAAAGGCGTAAAGGAGCACCAGCATTTTTTATTTAATTTTGCTTACAAAGAAATGGAAATTTAATCAAGTTGAGCATAAAACAGTTTAATAATAGGATTTCGTGCTAAAAACAATTGGGTTCATCAAAAGTATAAAACTTTTTAAAAAAGTTTTTTTGATTTACTGAAAAATTTTATTATTTTCGTCCAACAAAATTTCCTTTACCAGTATTCTGTTCGTATTTTGCAAAATTATCTGTCAAACCGCATTTAGAAAATTAAGTTTTTCGAATAAAATTTTCAAGACTATACCATGAAAATATAGCAAAAAAATTACATTTGATTGTAATTTTGTTAAGACTTTAAACAATTGGAGTTTTCGATAGCTTTTATTGAAGTTTTACGGCTTTATGGTTTTTAAAACGAAATTGGTTAAAAAGCACCAAAAGCACTAACGATCTATTAAAAAAACAACCAATTTAGTGCTTTTTTATGCTTTCGCACCATGAGTCAAATTTTATTGTGTTTTATGCCCTTATTTTGTAAAACGCTACGCCTCACTTCACCTTGCGTTGGCCTTATTTGAATTTCTAATCACCGCGATCAAAAAAGTGACTGCTCGCGTTGCAACAGCTGATTATTACGTTATTTTAAGCTCAAATGTTTGAAAAAGCCAATCGTGTAAAACGCTACGCTTATTTTTTTTATCACTTGAACTGTCAAATTAAACACCCAATTTTTTGAAGCGTTAGCTTACATATTTTCAAATAAATAGAAAAAAAAATATTTTAGTTTTCTGTGTTTATTTACTATAATGTTAACAATTTACCACTTGTAATATTTTTTAATATAACAAAAAAACTGCTTTTTAATTATCACAATTTAAACAAATATGTTAATTTTAAATAAAACAAATAAAAAAAAGCTATAAACACAAATTTGAATTTGGTTTTAAATGTTCATCAGCCGTATTTACATTTGTATTCACAATCACAGCTGATGGAGTTACCAGATCAATGAAGACCTGATTTTCTCAACTTTTTGTTTTTTTAGTTCAGTACTGTCCTGTATCAGGCTGTGAATGAATCATTCATTTTTGATTTCAATTCATTACGAATTTTTTGAATAATTCTTTTCACATAAAAAAAGAATTGAATGAAATTTGAATTAATTCAAATGAATTTGGTAAAAATAAATTGGAATTCATTTCCAATTCAAACGATTCCGGCAAAATGAATTGCAATTCATTTTCAATTCAAATGAGTTTGGCGAAATGAATTGCAATTCATTTCCAATTCATTTGACTTGAATTGATTTTGAATTAATTCAAGTGAATTAGAGAAATGAATTGCAATTCATTTTCATTTCAGGGGAAATACAAAATATATGGGCATTAATGTTTTTGCTTTCGAAAAATTAAAAAAAAAAATTAAGTGCATATTTTTTTATTTTTAGAGCATATTTTAAGATTTTTCATGCATATTATAGGCGCCTAAAACACACTTCTTAAGTGCATGAAGTTCCTGTCCCTGATTATAATTGAGCTTCTGTTTAACAAATATGTAGGAACACCAGTTATAGTTTAATCAGTCGCATGAATAAGTGAGTGAGTGGACTGGAATACGTGTCACATCATAAAACTATTTCCTAGTCATAAATACTACATACAACACAGGCACATAGCTAGATTTTTTTTTGGGGGGGGGGGGGTGCCTTTGTCGATTTTTTTATTTTCCTTATGTATTTCTTGTAACCCGTTAAAAGTAAAGTCGTTCACTTTTCTTAAATTTCGAAATGGTACCTGGCCCAAAAATTTCCATATGTTTTGAAATATATATGCTAAAAATTTGAGCCCACTTAAAAAATCACCCAGCTTTAGCTTTATGTCTCATTTACTAATAAATGTTTATTATATAAAAAAAGCGAATAATGAAAATTTAATTAAAAAACTACGCAATTCAACTAAAAAATACAAGAAAATGTGAAGAAATTTACGATTTTTTCGTTTCAAACAGCTTAAAAATCTTGAAAAAAAAGTACAATTCTGGGTAATTTTTTCAGCGTGCTCAAATTTTTATCATATGCGTTTCGAAACATATTTAAAGTTTTGGGTCAGGTACCATTTTTAAATGAAAAATTAACGACCTTATTATACAGTTATGTGCACACAGGAACTTCCGAAGAGTTTTGCAGATTTATCATCGACAAAAAAACTTTTATTTTTTAATTTAAGAATTCAAAAGTGTCAGATTTTATACAAAATTAAAAGACAAAAATTTTTTATAAACTGCCTGACACAATCAAGGAAGCTTTGAATAATTTTAAATATGTAAGCAAAAAATAAAATTTGAATAGAAAAACTATTTTATAGAAAAAAAATCGGCTGTTCAATAAGGGCGGTTTTCGAGTTATTCGAGGAACTAGTTTTTTCGTCTATAATTATTCGGCATTATCGAATATTTTGCAATCTAAAAATTTCATTTTTTAGAATAAGTTGCATAGGTTCTCTCAATTTTAAATGCTACACTGAGAGAATTATCTTTACTTCAGCAATGAATTTCCTCATAGCTTTAATGAAAATTGTCACTGGAACTCATCCATGAAACTTTTCATAGAAATTTTTTTAAAAAATAAAAAAAAATAATGTATATAAAAACAAAAACTAATATAACTGTAAAAAATATTACTTGAGCCAGAGTACACACTAAAAAAATTTTTTATATAAATAGAACATTTTTGGTCTTCAAAGTTTAGTAACGTCATGATGATTGTTAGGAAAAGACCTAACCACGTGGTTGATTACTAAGAAGACAAGAATGGAGCAAAATTGATTATTAATAGGTTTTTTGTTAAAGTTCTGCCTATTATATAGGCTCTAGCTTTTCTAAAACTTCGGGTTCTGATGAGATCTTTAGCCAGATCGAAATACTAGTATCAACCTAGCTAATATGTTTGATTTGCTTTATTTTTGTAAATATACGGAGGTTGAAAGCTCGTTATAAATTGAAAATAACATAAAAATAATCTCGATGTATATAAAAACAAAAACTAATATAACTGTAAAAAATATTACTTGAGGCAGAGTACACACTAAAAATTTTTTATATAAATAGAACATTTTTGGTCTTCAAAGTTTAGTAACGTCATGATGATTGTTAGGAAAAGACCTAACCACGTGGTTGATTACTAAGAAGACAAGAATGGAGCAAAATTGATTATTAATAGGTTTTTTGTTAAAGTTCTGCCTATTATATAGGCTCTAGCTTTTCTAAAACTTCGGGTTCTGATGAGATCTTTAGCCAGATCGAAATACTAGTATCAACCTAGCTAATATGTTTGATTTGCTTTATTTTTGTAAATATACGGAGGTTGAAAGCTCGTTATAAATTGAAAATAACATAAAAATAATCTCGATGTATATAAAAACAAAAACTAATATAACTGTAAAAAAATAAGTCTTTGAAATAGTTCCATAGCTCGAAAGAACTTATGTGTTTACTTATAAAACATTGGTTTTTTTTTTGGAGATTTTTTCGAAGTTTTTTCCAAATTTTTTTTTTTTTACAAGATCACGATGAAGAGACGATGATGAGTTAACAGTTTTCCTATATATGTTTCCTACAGCCATAAATGGTTGTTTCAATTGAATTATTATTGTATCAATCATATTTCACCAATAATATGGTTGCTTAAATGATGTTATAGTAAAAATCTCTCTTTTTTTCAATTAGCATATTATTATCTTACCTACAAACATAATATAGTAATAATTATCATATTTCTCTCTCTAATTGCAGCCATATTATAGTTGTGTCAACTATAAGATGATCAGTCTGCTTTTTAAAAGTGTTTTCGCTATTTTAGTGTAATTTTTGGTAAAGATTTTGTGAAGAGAAGTTGTGAAAAGCAGTCAGTCCAGACAAATTAAATAAGACTTATTAAACAAAAAGATATAAAAATAGAAAAACTACTCAGTGGTATTATTTCTAATGGTAATATTTTTAGTGGAAGAAGGAATAATTATATTATTTAAGAAAACATGTATAACTTTTTAATCCAAATTCAACAGAATGCCGGGGGAATATATAATAATTATACTATGATAATTTATAAACATTTTCATAACCATAATATGATAACATTGAGGACCATAATATGGAAATATAATTTTCAATTTCCGAGTAAGGTTGTCACAACCATAGTAACATGGTTGTCGCAATCATAAATCCAAAAATGTATAATGCTGTTCGAATATGGTTGCCGTAATCATGTTTTTCTCTGCGCGTGTAAACTTGACGAAAGGGTTTACTACTATCGCTATCTTGTAAATTAAAATAACTTAATTCCAAGCCCTCCATCACAAGGCGCTATGTTTTTTTTCCAATCACTGTTATTTTATAATATCTTTCTAATTTACGGCTAATTTTATTTAGAAACCAACAAAAGCCAAAAGCCAACATAAGCCTTTCTAAAGAGCTTTTTTAATGTAGTTTTAAATGTCAGATAATATTAGTGGACTAAAAATAATGAAAATTTTCACTAAACTAATGAAACTTTTCTTGAAAAAGAAAACAAAAAATTTCTTAAAATTAATGAAAAGTTTCGTACTTTTTATGAAACTAGTTTTTAATGAAAGTTCTTACAAAGTGCGTGAAACTTTTAAATGACAGTTTTCATAAAATTTTATGAAAGCTTGCATAAACTTAATGAAAAATTTCAATGGACTTGTTCCAATGCAACTTATTGCATTAATGCAAAAATTCATTAATATAATGCAGATAATTCTGTATGTGCAGAAATATTTTCAGATATCAGCAATGCAAAAAGATTTATAAAAACCCGAAAACCCGGTTTTTCAAACCGGTTTTAAAGTTAAAAAACCGAAATCCACTTTTTAAAAAATACGGTTTTTTAAGTATTCGAAAACCGGGGTTTTTAAATAGGTCGAATATTTGACAACGCTAATCATGTTATTAAAAAATGTTCAATATTTCTATAATTTAAAAAATCTCTTCTTATTTCGAGTACATAAGTTTTCCAGTCTATTCATAATCACAAAAGTTCTTGTTACCCGACGAAAAAAGTTCCGATATAATCATATATGATTATATATAGTATCACATATAACTAAACATCACATCTCATCTGATCCGAAAAATGGCATACATAAGCTGATCTCATGAGATCTAATCATATAGTTTGATCTGGAAAATGGGTCTATCAAATATGATCAAACTATATATAATTTGATACAAATTTATTTAAAAGGTTTTTTATTTAAAAAATTTAAAAAAAAGTTTGAAAATGTTTTAGAGATCAGAACTTAATCCAATTATGTACTACTTGTTATTCATTTATAACACATATAAATAGTAATTTTAAAAATAATGTAAAATCTAAAAATTTATGCTTTTTATAAACCTGAATTGGAACATTAAATAAATTTAAAACGCTAGGAAAACCAAAAAAAATCATCTAAGGAGGAAGAAAATCAAATTTTTTGTTCGCAAAACTTTCAAGTAGAAGACTTACAAAGTTTTTCAAGAGCAGAAATGAACAGCAAACTTTACGCGTCCTTGTTATACAAAGTAATTAAAAATAATAACTATACGGTCGGTATTATGGATCAATACGATTTTTTTTATGAATAATAAATCTCTCTACACTATTTTGTTAATCACAAAACAGGATCAGTGGTAAATAGCAGACACGGGCGGCGTCAATTACATTTCACAATCATTCACTTCAGAAATTTGTCATATAATCAATAATTTTCAGACCAACGCTCTCACTTGTTGTCTTAATACGACATTTTTTTGTCAATACACGACATGGGACATAATACTTATATTTGTGTATTTAATTACAGGCCAATTACTTTTTAATTCTAATTACATGTAATTAGCATAATTGGGTGTAGTAATTAAATACCCAGATGTTGATACTAATCCCCATTTATGGTATTAAAATTTTGACAAATTTTCTAAGAAAGCGTTTAAGCCCACAATTCTGAGCGTAGGTCTGAAATTATTAATGATATTGAAAAGTTCACAAGTGAATGATTGTGAAATGTAATTGATGCCGCCCATATCTGGTAAATAGTATATTTGCCTACCCGATCAAAAAAAAATTAAAACTTAAATACTTTATTACTTTATAAATATGGCTTCATATATAACCCTATCAATTTTGCAACGAAATCATTTTCAAGTGATTTCTTTTATATAATTTCAAATAAAAAAATGCGTACATTTAATAAGACAACACTAAACACTAAATTTTTCTTGATACTTTTTAAACTTTTCGTTGTTTCATTTAAACAAAAAATGGGTCTTTGGTTTCTGTTGAAAATATATAAGGGTTGTGTGTTTCATTTGTTTAAACAAGCGGCAAGACGGTCTCTTCTAAAAACCTGAAGAGAGTTTCGAAAATAGTAAAAATTGATTTTTAATAGGTTTTGTGTTAAAGCTCTTCCTATTCTGGGGGCTCTAGCTTTTCTAAAACTTCGGGTCTGATGAGACTCTAGCCATATTGAAATACATGTATCAACCTAGCTAATATATTTAATTTGCTTTTTTTTTTGTAAATATACGGAGGTTGAAAGCTCGTTATAAGTAAATATAACAAAAAAATAATCTCGATATACCGGGTGTTTTTTTTATAGAGTGACACAAGTTTAAATCATAATAAAACAAGGATATATATTTTTAATATCAATGAAAGGGGCTTTATTGGAAAGAATCTAGAACACCAATTTTCAACAACTTTTTGCAGCATTTGCGGGCGTATTTCGCCGATAACTCTTCGAATGTTGATTTCCAGGTGTTCAATTGTTTGTGGTTTATCGACGTAGACAAGTGACTAAACATAACCACAAAGAAAATAATCCAATGGGGTTAAATCACGCGATCTTGGTGGCCAATTAATTGGGCCATTACGTGAAATTATTTTTTCATCAAAAGTTTCTTTGAGTAAATCAATTGTAGCGCCCGCTGTGTGGCATGTGGCTCCGTCCTGTTGGAACCACATATCAGCAAAATTAATGCCACGTAATTGAGGTACAAAAAAAAAATTCGAATCATGTTCCTATACCGTTCACCATTGACAGTAACATTCTGACCATCATCGTTTTTGAAGACATATAGGCCAATGACTCCGCCAGCCCATAAAGGGCACCAAACAGTAATTTTCTATGGATGTGATGGTGTACCGACAAAAGCTTATGGATTCTCCTCACTCCAAATGCGACAATCATGCTTATACCCATTCAACCATAAAATGGTTTAGCCATGAAATGGAAGAAGTTCACGATGAGTTTGACGAATAGAACAATTATTTTGATTAAAAATTTCAACAATTTGCACGCGTTGCTCTGGTGTAAGTCGATTCATAATGAAATTTCAAAGCAAACTAAACAAAAAGCAACTATCAGCTGTTAAATGGGTGGTCAAATAAAGCAGTGATGCCAACTCAAAGTTGTGACACTCTAAAAAAACACGCTTTATATAATAACAAAAACCAAAGAAAACTGTAAAAAGTGGTACTTTTAATTGATTACTTTGCATGCTTTTAAGCAGTTTAATAAAATCTTAAAGCTAATTTGTGTTGCTTAATGTATTCTCTGCATAAGTTTTATATAATTAACACAAAAGTTTGTTTATATATAATACAAAATAAGCATTAAAAGAAGCTTTAAAAAACTGTTTCTCTGAAAACCAGTTGGAATATAAAATTTAACAGATGTTGCGTACCTTGGTTCTTCTTTAGTATACATGTTCGTTGGTTTAAAACCTAATAATCACAACGTAGTTTTTAAGTAATTTATTAAAAAAAAAAAATATTAATAATCATTGCAAACCAAAAAACGGTAGTTTTTCACGCTTTGTTGCAGTAAATTGTTAAACTCATTTATATTCTAATTATTAACAGTGCTAAAGGAATAGATTAGATTAGATTATATGGCACTATGCACCGCGACCAACTTAGGTCTTTTGTGCTGCCTAAAGTTACCCTAAAGATTCAAGCTACCTATAAAGCCAATAATCCTATTAGGCAAAATCTTCATAATGTCCGAAGGGGAGACAAAGCGATTGCCAAGAAACTTGGCACGCCTTTCACATAGCCTCGGACATTCGCAAAGAACATGCTCTGATGTCTCAGCTACCAGTTCGCAAAACCTACACTCATCCGTGTCCGAAAGACCCCTATTGAGCAGGTGGTATCTGAGATTGCAGTGTCCAGTCAGGTAAGACACCAGGGTTCTCAAGTCACCCCTCCCGAGGGACAAGAGTCTCCTCGATCCTGCACTGGAAAAAGAAATCAATCTCTTAGCCTGTCGTTGGCCAAGAGAGTTTTTCCAATAGAGAGAGAATTCTGACTCCCTCCACGACCCGAGCTTCTCCCTAACATACCCCAAAGGTATACCACAGAATGGTTCAGGGCCAATAAAGGGCCTTCGGGCACCGCAATTAGCAAGACAATCTGCCCTCTCGTTGCCCTCATGCCCCTCGTGACCAGGAACCCACCCTAAGGTAAGCGAGTTGCGCCTGCCAAGTCGGTTAAGAGCCAGAATGCATTCCATGACCAGACCAGATGACACCTCATAGGACATTAAAGCCCTTAATGCCGCCTGACTGTCGGAAAGAATGTAGATACGAGATCTAATAGTGCCCCTTCGTAGACACTCCTCCGCGCAGACACAGATAGCAAAAATCTCTGCCTGAAAAATGGAGGGGTATCTACCCATGGGTAAGGCCCGTTGGAAACCTGGTCCATAGACACCCGCACCAGTGTCACCATTCGCATGCTTTGAGCCATCAGTGAACCATATCTGAGAACCCCGCTCTGGCTCCCAGGATCTGTTGGTCCACATGGCCCTGTCGAACAGCATCACTTTAAAGTTCCTATCAAAGATGTACTCCGGTGACCTCCTATCCGTAACCTTTGTAATCGGGTCATCAATTAGGATTCTAGCGATCCTCATGTGACCCCTTAGATCACCTCCCCTCATGTCACCGAATTCTCTAAGTCTGGAGGATCCTACGCAGGCAGCCTCCATTACAGAAATATGCAATGGTGGTATCCCCAGCATAACCCCCATGGCATCCGTCGGGCAGGTTCCGCCTGCCCCCGTTATGCCAATACACATAAGACGGTAGATCCTCTTGAGAGCATCCCTTGCCCCTACCTGTTCAACCTTTGGCCACCATGAAAGGGCAGCATAGGTGATCATAGGTTTAACAATGGTGTTAAACGACCAGTAGACCATCTGCGGCCTTAGACCCCATGTCTTACCAAAAAGCCTTTGGCAGGCATAATATGCCCTTGTGGCCTTCTTGGAGACATAGTCAAGATGTTCATTCCAGGTAAGGGATCTGTCAAGAGTCACGCCGAGGTACTTAACACTACTGGAAAATCCCACCGTGGCCCCATCAAGGACAGGCATTGTCAGGTTAAGTTTCCTCCTATTCGTAAATGGTACCAGGATTGTCTTCGACGGGTTGACAGACAAGCCCTTTTCCTGGCACCAAGAAAGAGTATAGTTCAGAGCCTTATAAAAAAGTGATGAAATTTTTTTCATTAAATGTTACTATATATATATTTATATATAATGATATGTTTTGCTATATATAATTATATATAAAAGTTATAGTATTATTTTTGATTAATTGTACCAAATACACTTACACATGAACATATATAGTAGATTATATGGTCATATATAGATATATATTTACTTTATATGATCAGATATGCAAGATGTGCTAATATATAACATAGGATACAATGATATATGATGATATTTTACGCCATATTAAAAAAATTTAATAAACTACAGACGATATGAACATATATCGTAATATATTGCCACACATATAAGCATATATAATGATATCAAGTTGTATATAAGAACATAGAAACTTTTTCATCGGGTAGTCATAAATTTTTCACTTCTTTATATTTTCTACCGGAATTATTCCAAATATACGTATTTGGGGAAGTGTTTTTATTTGCGTTCTAAACTAAATTATATATTTAAAATTCACTTTAACTAATATTCAGATACTATTCAAGCGCTTTTGTGTTTTTTGTTTTTCATTTACAACTTTTCGTCAGTCCTACCAACAACAGCGATTATAGACGTACCATGCTTCAGTTGATTCGTGGTTTGTAAATTCGTTTTAGCGAATTCATATCGACCAGTTTTGTGGCGGGGTAATAACATTCCCAGGAAAATACAGTTTAAGTAGTGCTTTAAGAACCTCTTTAACTTGACTTCCAAAGCAATTTTAGTACACGCACATTTTTGCTTTCATATAAGTTATTGTTAACAACCGCCAAAAATGTTAAATTAAAGTTATTTTAAACAGCATTTGCATCACCATATAAATTAATTGGTATCTGAATTAATAACACAATAAGAAGTGCTTTTTCATAAGTACATATATTCTTTATTTTATATGGAGGTTGAGATGGTAAGTGGTTGGATTTGCAATCAGAAGGTTGTGAGATCGTTTACGGACTGGGAAGATACATTTTTTTTTATATTTTTTTTTTAATTGCATAAAAAACCAAAATAATATTATATTCCTTTATTGCTATTATTATTTGTTTGCCGTTATAGTTATGAAACACTAGCAAAATATTCTAACACAATTATTCTCTTAAATCGATTAAGTAATCTCTTAAATTTTACACAATAAGATATCAGTTATCATACTCTTAAAGACAGTTATGAGTTTTAAAAAAATGCTTGTAATATTAGAAAAAATAGCAAAACTCATTTGTAATTATAGTTATGCAACGCAGTGTATGGAAGCAGTGTTGTGCATATCGTAAATATTCAACTGGGAAAACTCAATTATTGTTAAGTTGAATATAATAAATGACATGATGCTTGCCGTTTTCAAAAGTTAGCACTTGTTTTGCCGATATTCGCGATATAAAGTTCGATTTGAAAGTGTAATACAAACGATATTCTTTTTTATTTTCATTTGAATTTATATCAATCTGGGGGGTTATTACGTAATTCGATTCGAACAGAATTTTCACATTGAAAATAAAGTAATTAATAGTACTTTTTAATGGATGAAAATGTTGAAAACGTGTAGATAATGATCTAGTAAATGCGAAAAGTAAAAAAAGTTGGACTTTTAAATACGGATATCATTTTACAAGAGTTTAAAAATTTCCGAATTCTAACAAAAATGTTCGAAGCGAATTACATAATAACCCCCCTGGACTCTATTGAATATTCACAACATTACATAGTAACGCAATTTTTTTTTTTGCTAAAATTAATAATTAGTACATTTTTTTTAAGTTTTGATTAGAATTTTTACAATGCTTGGAACATGGTAAGAAACAGTATTTTAAAAGAAAAAAAAATTTAGGTATAATTTTCGGAAAACCTTGCTAGAATCAATTAAAGCGAAAATATTTTTTCCGCCGATTGCAATGAAATTTAGATATATGATTTTATAAAGAATCAAAATTAATTAACCATCCAATCTCGGATTAAAGGGTTAAAATGTGGAGTCAAAAGTTACCCCTTTTTCTGTTTTTTGTGTATTTTCATATTTCTCCCAAAGAAACTATATATAAATTTAGGACCTAATGAAGAGTATTTGAAATGCGCATCACACGTATAAAGTAGAATGTCCGAGCATGGTGAAGTTGTTGTGCTATTCGATAAACACATACAATTTGGGGGGGGGGGGGGGGGGGGGGGGGGGGTTTTGTACTAAGAGGTATATTCGGTTCAGGTCCAAACTCACATACATATATTATTATCTATAAGTTTTAGGAAACACTTATTTTTAATTTTTACAATATTCGTTCGATTTCGTACGAAGCACTATATTTCGACACAGTGTGGCAACTATGTGGCCAAAACATCGGTAATATGGGTATCAAACGTCATATTTTTGAGAATCTATTACTGCTATGTAAAAATACTTGACATGCTCCCACACAAAATTTTGTGAAAATTATGTGTTTTTACAGTTTTTTTTATATGTAACTATATACTATAAGTGACATTTTATTGCGTAAGTTTCAAAGAGCTTTCCAACGCTATAGACATTTAGGAAACATAAACATAATAAAAGCTAAAAACTTATTTCGAAAGGAATATTTCTCAAAATTAATTAAAAATTATTCTGAAATTTAAAAGCGATTAAAAAGAAAAAAAATCTAGCCCTCTTGCCCACCCCCCATAGCTACGTGCCTGCTACAACAAATGGGCCTACGACGACTGTGGTATGTCGACCATATGAAGCCCAAACAATTTTGTGTTGACATTTTTATAGCTAAATGTAGCTACACTCAAGGAAAACCCTTCACCATATTTATTAAAGACTTTATTGATTTTCGTCCAATGTAGCACTTCATAAATATGATGAAGCTGTTTCACAAACATCCTAATTGATGACAGGATTGTTCATATATCTGAAATGTTTCATATATATGATAAGAAGTTCCTTAATTTTTCATAAAATGTTTCATAAATTTTTTTAAATACTTCCTACATTTTTACGAAAGTGAATTTTTAGAAATGTGTCAAAAATAATATGCACAACGTTTCATTTTTCAGATGAATTCGCTTATAACGAACACCGGTTATAACGGACTTTTTTTGTAACGAACTATATATAAATACAAAATAATCCGATTATAACGAACTAATTTGTTGGACTCATTTAAAGAAATCAAGAACATATTAAAAAAATCGAGACTTTAAACGAAAAATGTGCTGATCTTAAAAAAATTATGATTGTTGCTTAAAAATTTACCAAATTAAAAAAAACGTAATGAAGAAACTTAAAAATGAACTCAATTTAAGAAAAAATCCGGAAGGTTTAATAATTTTTGGAAAATGTTTACCACACTTACAATGAATTTCGACTATAACGAACAAAATCCCTATACTGTGTATTGAAAAAATTCTATTTAAAATTAAGAACACATAAAATAATATTTAATTAATGTTTCAGAATTTCATATAATTTCTAGTAGTTTTTGAGTTTTAAAAAGTCTAATCCGAGTAACTTTTCCATGAATAACCAAATTTTTACTTTAACCAACAATATTTTCAAACAAATATGACATTAACTATGGATAAGCCTTAAACTTTGGTTAATTTGAGATAAGCAAGCAGGTCTAAATTGCAAATAGTCGGCTAGTCTGCAAGTAGTGCCATGTGTTATTTTGACTTTTTGTTTATTGTACTAAGCAGTTTTGCGTTTAGAAGATAGCAAAAAGTGCTATGTGTATAACTCATATAAAAAAAAACTAAATTTGTTTTCCTATCAACAAGAAGTGGTATGTGTACAAACTAGTATGAAAATATTTTGAAAAAAGGATCCTTCAAAAGGTGTTATGTGCAGTTTTTCTTAAAAAACACACACCGCTACTCTGTAACAGAGATTAAATCCTTATTTCTTTTAATACAGTTTTGTAGTAAATGAGGACGTGAATCATTAAGGAATATGATGTGAATAAAAGGGTCAAATAATAAATTTGAAAACAAAAACTCTATAGATTATTTGTTAGGACAATATCCTAATGAAGAAATATAGAGTATATGGCCTCGAACTTGAATAATTTTCATTTTCATTGCACAATTAAAGGTCGAAAAAACATAATTTTTATTTTTAATTAAAATTATAACAAACTTGGATCTTAAATAAAAATATCTTGAATAAAATAACTTAAAATGGTAACATAAATCAGTTTTTTCGCTCTCCTGAAAACCTGTTGAAAAACCCATAACACTACTTGCAGGCAAGCCGACGAAATGGTATTTTCGAAATTTCAAATAAAAAAATTTAAATTTAAATAAAAAGATTAAATTTATTTACACAACATTTATGAAACTTTTTTATGAAATGATGGAGGTCTATGAAACATTTGTCATACATTTTTATGTAACTTTTCATTATATTTGTGAAAACTTCATAAATATGATGAATAATTGCTGACACGCCATTTATGAA
The DNA here is from genome assembly GCA_021234595.1 of Delia radicum. Classification (NCBI taxonomy): domain Eukaryota; kingdom Metazoa; phylum Arthropoda; class Insecta; order Diptera; family Anthomyiidae; genus Delia; species Delia radicum. The sequence continues at coordinate 156,216,220 of CM037851.1, read as the reverse complement.
ACAATATTAACAATATGTTGAGACTTTTTTCCATGAGTGTATATTATATATTTTGTACCTTAGTTTCTATAAGAAATATAGGAAGGTATTATTTAAAATGTACTGTAAATAAAATTATTTGCTGTAAATATACCAATATATGTATATGGTAACAACGCTTGAACTTTCAGACACTAAACATGTTAGACCAGGGGTGGCAAAACTTTTTTCATTGCGTGACAAAACCAGACATTTATTGTTGTGAAACTCCTAAGGAGGTTTATCTAGCTAATTTATCGAGATGTGGGCTATTTTATGAAATAGTATTCCGAGGGTCCTGAGCCAGACCAAAGTCTAATTTTGTAAATTAAATTATAAATTATTACAAGGGTATATTTAGGTCAGGGGTAGTCCAAATTTTGACCGTTTTGTTCTAGCTCTCTTAGCTTTTAAAATACGAGACATTTTTAAAAATCAAAAGAGAACGAAATGCCGCATTCTTTAAAATTTCGGATATATTGGTACAATTTATACCGAATAAGATCTAAAATGTGAACATAGTATATTTTAACAACAATATGTGTAAAAGTTAACAAATGAGTTTTAAAAAACTTTTAATTAATCATTTTGAAAATTAACGCTTAAATTAGATAAAGCACTGAAGTAGGGAGTGAGATCGAAAAATTTCTGACACATACAAGGTGGCGCAAAAGTAATCCTCCTATCAGAAAATGCTATAAATTTTGCGATTGGCCCCTAATGTCAGTTCTGTTTTGACATTTGTGTAGTAAACACATGCGAAGTACACGTTAATAAACAATGTTACGCTACACTGCTCCAGAACGCGGAATATTGGTGACTATTTATTTGACCAATAATCGGTCGGTGACTTTGGCACAACGTGAATTTCGTCGCAGATTTCCTGGCCGTCCAGATTTCCTGGCCGTCCAACGCCTCGAAGAGACTGGCACAACACGAGATGCTGTCAGGCGTGGCAGACCCCGGAGTAGCCGTTCTGCAGAGAATATTGCTGCTGTTAGCTGCTGACCGCCAATCGCGTGTAACATACGCTCAAGCCATCCTTAATCACCACCAAAAGGAAGATGATTTTTCATCAAAAATAATCATGAGTGATGAGGCCCATTTCCATCTAAGCGGGTACGTAAATAAGCAAAATTTACGCTTCTGGGGCATTGAAAATCCGCGTGTAACCCACGAAGAGCCATTACACCCGCTCAAAGTCACTGTATGGTGTGCTGTTTTCGCTGGAGGAGTCATCGGACCTTTTTTCTTCGAAGACGTCGCGGGCCAAACGGTTACTGTGAATGGTGAGCGCTACAGAGCAATGATCAACGAGTTCTTTTTGCCGCAACTTGATGAATTGGGATTGGAAAACATGTGGTTCCAACAGGACGGTGCAACGGCACACACTGCACGTGCCACAACCGATATGCTGAAGGATGCATTTCCCGGGCGCCTAATCTCCCGTTTTAACGATTTGCACTGGCCAGCAAGATCGCCTGATTTGACCGCTCCAGACTTCTTTTGTGGGGCTTTTTGAAGTCGCGGGTTTATGTCAATAAGCCTCAGATTCTTGCAGCTCTTAAAGACAATATCCGTCAAGAATGTGAGGACCTATCGCCGGAAGTTTTGGCCAAAGTGATGGAAAATGCCATAAAAAGGGCTCAAATGACAATCAACTGTGGCGGCGGCCATTTACATGACATCATATTCTCGACTTGATGTAAAAAAAATTAAAATACCAAATAAAAATAATCCACAAGAAGAATCAAAGTTTTTCATTTTTTTTTTTTTAAATTACAGCCAAAAAACATCGGAAGGTTATTTTTGCGCCACCTTGTATTATAATTTATAACTTTTTTATGTTTAAAAGTGAACCCTTTCATCAAGTTCCCATTTCAAAAGTGGTCAGATTACGTGTACAAAAAATTAGCGTAATTGGATTGTTAGTTTGTGAACACATGAACTTTGAACAAAAAGTAAGGGCCAAAATGTAAAATGTTTACAAAAAATTCTTCAATTGTACACAAAAAAAAAAAATAACTTAATGGTGCAGAACTCAGAACACAGATAAAAAAATAATGTAAATACAAACAAAATTTTTGTAAATACAAACAATATTTTACTTGAAATTGCTCCTATACTTGATCTTGTAAATACAAACAACATGTTTGTAGATTGATTGTTAAATTTATTTCAATAACATAGTCAACAAACGAATTGGTTGAAATTTAAAGCAAATTTTAACAAACGATGTTGTTGAGTTGTTTGTTGATTTTCAAACAAAAAGTTTGTCATATTAACAAACGGGATTGTTAAAATGAAAAAAAAAAAATTAAAAAATTGTTGATTTTTAATAATATTTTAATTGAAAAACCCATTTTAAATAAAAAAACTAATATATATTTTTTTTAAACAATTTATTTTTAATTAAAAGAAATTCATAAAAAAGCATAACAAAACGTAAAGTAAACATATTAATCATTTTAATGTAAAATAATTCATAACATATAACATAACATAAAAAAATCTTGCCCCATTTCATTTGCATTTTTTGGTAACATCCATTCAAATGCTTAAAAAACTTATTCGGACAAATAAACAATTTGTCGCAAGAAAAACAATTCATAAATTTTACCATTTTCTAATTTTTTTTTAATATTTTCACTTTTTAATTTTTTTTTTTTCACCGTTCGCGCTTGTGTATAACCAAAAATTTAAATATGTTGCTATCTTTTTCTCATGTGTATGAAGAATGAAAGGTCCGAGTGTTGCATATTATTACAAACGCAGATATACTTTTAATGATTTTTTTTTTATTTTAACTAACTTTGGTTATTAATAAATCAAATAAAATATTTCTTTATAAAAAATACACACTTTTATTTATAAAACAATTAAAATATGGAAAGTAATGTTAAAATAATATTTTAATAATTTTCTTGTATTTGAAGGCACACAATGTAGTTGACAACAATGCTGGTGTTGAGATTTTTGGGTTTCAACAAACGTGATTGCTGAGACGTGTATTGAAAAAAACGGAGTTTTGTCATACGCAGAAAAAACTAAAAACGGGTTTCGATTAAAAAATGTATGGAATCAATTAATATTTTAATTGATTTTGCACCTATCACGGCAATGATACTATCAATTAAAACTTTTATTAAAATTACGAAGGAAAAAAAGTTATAAATAACTTCCTCAAAAAAAAAATATGGTACTCACAAAAAAGTGTGTGATCTATACGTTGGTATGTGTGTTTTTTTGCAATGCTGAGTCTGTTTGTGTGTGTGCTTGTTTTGTTTGTTAACTTCAAATGTATTTGGTATTTTATACTGAAAATTTTCTATTTATGCATACAGTGTATGAAAAAATAATATGATAATTGCGTATAAAATAAAATTTCTATAATAAATGTATCTACTTAAAAGACAATAAAAATATTTGTTGATTCAATTAAATATTTGTTTAGAAAACAAATTAAATTAAATTAAATTCAAATCAAATCTTTAATTAGATATTTTAGGTTGATAATTTTTTCTGTGTATCGACAAAATATTGTATTGATAATAATAAAAATGTTATTGAAATGAAAGCTGGATTTTAACAATTTCATTTGTCACTTCAAATTTGGTGATATTTTTATGTTTGAACAACCAAATGATATTAAGATTCTTTTTTAATTATTGATGGAGGCTACAAAACACGGTGAGCAGGAATAGGCGATAGGTTGCATAAAAATGTCGACAAAGCTAAAAGCAGGGTTGTATTTGTTGATGATTACAGTTGAAAAAATCAGTTTGAAATAAAATCCTAGCTGCTACTGTTTCAGAGAAATTCACGTTTTACATTTTTCATTTCTAATAACTAGGACAAATTGATGCGATATAAAAAACGCATGTTTTTCGATCGTTGGAATATATTGAAACGTCAAATATTAGAAAATGTGTGTGTTATATGTGTATATATTTATACACATACAGTTACGTGCAATAAAATATTGCAATTTTGCACAAGTAATAAATTATTTAAAATAATTTGAAGCTAGTCCAAACTTTTTAAATGATTTGTATAAATTAAAACATTAAATCTACATCTGTGTCTAATTTAATTCACTTATCTGTAGCAATTTCCGTTATTATAAAAAAAAAAAAAATATTAAGAAGAATGTTGATCGAAACTTATGGCATGATTTCAAAATTTTACATCTAAACTATTAAATAATAACAAAAATTTCCAATTTCTATTCCAATTTTCAATTTCAAAAAGTAAGTTAGTAGAAAAGTTAGTAAAACGTCTTGTAAATCAAGTATACTCTTATTCAGGAAATTTTTTGCTGAAATTGTTTTTTCAGCTAAAATTTTAGTTATACTTATTCAGCACTTAAATGTTTTGAACTATTGTTTTACTAATACTTTACTAATGTTTTACTAATATATTTTGCTAAACGAAATTGTGCTGATAAGCACTTTAAAAGTGTGGACGACAACCAGATTGAAAGAGATACACAGAATGAAGTAGATGTCGCGGCATGTCAAGATGTAGTAGAGACGAGGAAAAGGATGCTAAAAAGTACAACTCCAGTAAGACGTATACAAAATCAACCATGGATGATTTTTGTATCTGTTTTTAATATACAGGGTAGCACTGTTATAACGAACTCGTGGTGACAATTTAGTTTTTTTATGAGCTAAGTTCGCTATAAGCGTTGTAAAGATTTTCCAAAAAGTAATTAAATGATATTATATTTTCAATACCCTAGTTTTTAAATATTTCTTTGTAATTTTGAAACAATTTTTCCATTAAATTACGTTTCATATAAATTGTAATTCTTTTCAGTGAAGTTTCAAGTAAAAAGCTGATGTTTTCTAAATTTGCAGCGCATTTTTCTTTTAAAATTCTCGATTTTTTAAAGTGTTTGTTATTAGCCTAAAAATTTGTAGAAAAGTTTATAAAAGCGTCCAAAAATTAGTTCGTTATATAAAAAGTTCGCTATATATGATGTTCGTATTAAAGCCGTATTATTTTGTATGAAATATGTTAGTTAATGTCAGAAAAATCGTTCGTTTTAAAAAAGCTCGTTTTAACTGGTGTTCGTTATAACCGAGCTCCACTGTGTAAGACAAAATTGTGGATTAAAACAACTTCAATTTTGTGTTGTCACCGGATTGTGATAGTAATTGTCTATTAATTAATTTAAAGACAAAATGAAGTATTTACATTTAATAAAGATTAAATGTGTATTTGTATTCATGTTTAAAATGATTAGTAATGTAGTGTGTTCGAAATGGCAATATGAAATTGCAAATAAATATTCGTTCAGGTAGATAGACTAAAGCGAAAGACAAAGACACACACGGTGCCCAGCGACTCGTTAAAAATTTTCATTTGAAAAGAGGGCAAAAACTACACTGAGAGAATAATCATCACTACAGTAATGAATTTATTCATAGCTTTGATGAAAATTGTCACTGGAACTCGTCCATTGAAACTTTTCATAGAATCTAAAAAGCGGATTTCATTAAAGTTATATATTTTTAACTAATGTACAAACTTTTCAATGCTTTTTATAATTTTCCAACTTTTTTCTTTAAACATTTCACATTTGATTTCGTCTTCCAGTAGAGTTGTATTTTAATGCAAATTATTTTAGATGCGTCGCATATTTGTATTGGTTTTCTGTCCAAATACAACTCTGAAAATATCAAGTAGTTGTTCTGGAGTATCGTGTATCCAAAAAAAAAAATAAATTTTCGATACTCAATACTCATTATTTTACTAGCCCTACTAATAAATATCTAGAATTGGATATCTCTTGTTCTCGCATAAAAACTCTGGAGTCTTGCTTCTATTTAAACCTGACTTAAGTTCATTTGATTAGCCCTCAGGTTAAACATTTTTTAAGGTTTTGAAAATTTCCATATAATTTTGATTACTCGATAAAAGCCAAATTTTCAGGGTGCAATTTTGAGAGAAATTGCGCTTATTCCCACGGGGAGGGAAAAAATATAACCCTTGGTGGTCTGGCCAAACCGTTGATGCCAGGAAGTTGAAATTTAGTACATGGGTTTTTAATCAGAAGTAGACATCTCTATAGAGCGGTTTTGGAAATACCATCGGGGAGTGGCATACAGGGTAAAAGTCTCCTCCAAATCCCTTTGGTCAGAAATTTGAAAATTAAAATGTATATTTCTTCGAATATAAACTGCCTCAAGTATTGAATTCTTTTTGGATTTCTGGCCAGGAACGCGGTGAACATAGGGGTTAAAGTAGGAAAAACACTCCCCTTATTAACCCGGCCGAACCACTAAAGAGAAGAACTTAGAATTTGATAAGGTACCCAATATCAGGAGAAGTAGAGCTAAAAAGTAAAAAGTATCTCGCCTTGCCAAACCGCATAAGATATGAACTTAAAATTTGGTATGTGGATTCATTATCAGGAGTACACATCTGTATAGAGAGGACATTTGTTTTGACAATGGAAAGTCTGACCTTTTTGGTTAATCAGGAGTTGACATAACTATGTGTAAAGTGGATTTTTGAAAATTCGGTATGCGTGTACTTAACACGAGTAGACATCTGTATAGAGCGTATTTTTTTAAATAGTAGAAGTACCCCCCCCCCCCCCCCCCTTTACGACCTGTGAAAATATTCCCCACTTACGGCAGTAGTAAGAAATCTAAATTTGAAACATTTCTTCACTGTTATATGGGCTAATTTACTAATAAGTTACATTTTGTAACTTTAGAAAAAGACCGGAGTAAAATGCGGGTTTATTTGGGACAGACGCGGACCAGGGACATTTTAACACCCAAATAAAATTATTCAACACAAAAAATATAAAAAATATAATCAAAAAAATACTCAAACTTCCCTCGACAAATCATTTTCCTGGATCCGCTCCTGATTTGAGGAAATGTTAAAGAACTAATCTTAAAATTTGGTTTGTCAATGCACACATCATAAACCATTAAATTTAAGAACTTATAATATGGTGCTGGCATCCACTTAAACTAGGTAATACAAAATGTTTACAGGGACAGACAAAAATTGGAAGTCTTGCCGTTAACGTCCTGCACAAACGATTTAGGCACAAAGTCTGAAAATTTATTGAATAAACTTTTTTTGGGTTTTTATAAAATCTTGGTATAAATCTGGTTTAAAAGAAAGAAATTCCACCTTTAATAACCCAAGGAATTCCATTAAGGTAGATCTCTAAAACTTGAAATCACAAAAACAAAAGTGGACAAAAACAGAAGGATGAACTAGTTTACAGAAATAAACTCCTTAACAACACAATTCATTTTCCATCCTATTATATTTCGAAATATAAAACGGTAACGAAGTATCGGGCTTTTAAGCTCGTTGTATCATATACACATATTACTATTGTGTTTTACTTGTTTTTTGCTGCCTGTTTTTATTTCTTATCACAAAGTCATAAAATTGGCAAACTCTGTTCATTGCACGTATAAATTGGCAGTTGGTTAATATTTATTTCTATTTACATTGAATTTATATTATTTTTACAATACAAAATAAAAATATCACTACTACACAAATGGCACATTTGAGCTGTTTTCTTACACTCATCGAAACAAACCTGTAAAAATAGCAAAAAAAAAAAGCTACTAAAAATTAGTTAAAATTATCGTGCAGACAAAACTGCTGAAATTGGCAGATTTTTTTACTAAATATTTGTAATATAAGAAAAGCCAAAAAATAAATCTGTTGAATTTACAAATATTTGGTTATATTTGAGCTAAATTTTTGTTAATTGAAAGCATCAAAAACATTTACTAAATATTTGTAGACAAAAAAATCATTAACAAATGTAAAATTTTTAAAGCTTTTTTTTAGTTTTTCTTTTTTAAAGCGAATAAAAGTCTGCCCTTATGAAATCAGCAAACTATAATTGTTTAGCAAACATTTCTGTTGATTTTAGCAAAATAAACTGTCATTTGCATTCTACTAAATTTGTGGTAAATATAGCAAACATTTTGTTCATATTATTTTGAATTTATAACGAGCTTTCATCCTCCACACATAGTAGCTAGGTTGATACTAGTATTTCGATCTGGCTAAAGATCTCATCAGAACCAAAGTTTTAGAAAAGTTAGAGCCTCCATAATAGGCAGAACTTTAACACAAAACCTATTAATCATCAATTTTGCTCCATTCTTGTCTTCTTAGTAATTAGGTTTGGGTCTTTTCCTAACAAGCATCATGACGTTACTAAACTTTGAAGACCAAAAATGTTCTATTTATATAAAAAAATAGTTTTTTCCTCTGGCTCAAGTATATTTTTTACAGTTTTATTAGTTTTTTGTTTTTATATACATCGAGATTATTTTTATGTTATTTGTTATTTATAACGAGCTTTCAACCTATTTATAAAAATAAAGCAAATCAAACATATTAGCTAGGTTGATACTAGTATTTCGATTTGGCTAACGATCTCATCAGAATATTACAGTTTTTGTTTGCTATTTTGAGTCTATTAATATTTAGTTAAAGTTTTTGCTAATTTTACAGAGTAAACTGCTATTTTCAATTAACTAAAATTCAGATCGAAATAACTAAAATTTTGTAAAGTTAGCAGTTTTTTCTGCAAGAGCATTTCTAACTAATTTTTACTAGCTTTTTCTTCTATTTGTACAAGTTTATTTCTATGAGTGTACAAAAAAGGAAAAAAGTAGTTTTTGGTTTCTGCAATACTTAATATCAATATTCATTAAAATGTTTCGTCATGTGACAGTTGTATATATTCTAAATTTAACATTTTATTGATAGGTTAAATTAAAGAAAGACAAGTTGGTTTATTATTTCAATTAAATGTGTGTATACGAATAAAATTAGTCACAAGGAAGTTGTCGAAATTAAATATTTTCTGCATAGATAAATGAATGAAGATTTAACAATAAAGAATTCATCTCCATAGTTGCCAACCGACTTATCAATTTTGAAATATAATTCCTCTATAATTAAATACACAATATAGTTTATTATTTCCCATGTCTGGTATTAAAAGTATTGCATTATTTCTGAGGAAACAAGTACAGTGTCGACCAAAACTAACTGTACAAAAGCCGCAGCTTTTTCTTTTAAGTGTATTGCTAAAACTTAAGGCCCAACTATCAGGACCGTAGCCAGGAATTTAATTTGAGGTTGTGCCCGATTTTTTTTTTTTTTTTTTTTAATGTTCCATCAATTTAAGCCAAATTTAACTACCCGATCAAAATATATATAGTAGAGCACACATAAAGTATATGGAATGTGCAACTGTTTGATTTTAGCCGCTCCCTGCGCATTTAGGGATAACAAATAATTTTCGTTAAAAAAATGTTTCACTCGTATGAAAACAGGCCAGTTAAAATCGACTTTAACCCCTAAAAATGGAAAAAGTTCATTCTGACTGGCCTGTTTTTTATTTTATTACATTGGATCTCATCTGTTATAATTTGATCTGAAAAATAGGTCTTTCTAATTTGATCAAGTTATATATAATTTGAAGCAATTTGATATAAGTTTATAAAACCATTTAAAATTATCTGGAAACCCGTACTAATATTTTGTTTCACATTTAAAATAATAATGAAAACTTAAATATGAATCAATGAATTTTAAAATTAGATATCACCAATAATGGGTAAAGTAATGTAGCGCCATATGGCTCCACGTTTTATATTTCACCTTACTTCACTGATGAATTTTACAGGTGATTAGCAATGGGTGAACACAACACCTTGTAGGCGGTAAAGTAGGTGGTCACTTATATGGTGACATGGTATGAAAAAGTAATATGTCTATAAATAGATTTTCATAAAAAAAAATTTGATAAACAAAGGTAATTACAAATATTTTTTTAATTAAATAAATAACGTGGTCACGCTGGGAATCGAACCTCGGGTATCTGGTTGTTAACAATTAGTTAGGCGAGAACTAAACCAACTGCACAATCGACACATATAATATTTGATTGCTTATAATTTTTATGAATTGTTGTGCTTCGTATTTTCGTTCGTGATGTCAAAAATATACTTTTATGCTTATAAAAAATCACAAAGTAATATGTCTATAAATGGATTTTCATAATTATACTTGAATTATTACTTTACGTTTATAATTCAGGCATTATGTAATTAATGATCGGTAAGTCATTATTTTATGTTCTGAAGTAATGTAAAAGGTAATGAGGTATACTTACAATGTAATCCATGAGTGTTAAATTATCGGTAACTCATTACTTTATGTTCCAAAATAATGTTGAAGATAAGGAGTATACATTACACTGTAATGCATAATGCAAACCCATTATCGGTAACTCATTACTTATTGTTGGAAAATAATTGTACAGGTAAAGAATAAACATTACATGGTAATGCATTACGTTATCGCACCCATTACCAAAGTGTTCCTTGGATATACAATTATATGTAAAAGCAATCGAATTTTTTTTCTTGCCTGTTATCAGAGAAGGCAAATTAACTTTTTTTCATTTGTAGGTTTTTTTACTTTTTTTATAATTGCTTTTTACGATTTTCTGACTTAAAATGATTTTTTTACTCATAAATATTATTTAGTCTATTAACTTGGAACTTTGTTTTAAGTGCAGCTTTTCTAAGTTTTTACTTTTGCCTTTTTTACAATATTTTTCCTTTTTTGTCTTTTCTGATAATTATATATAAAAGTGATAGATTTTTCTGTAAATTTCTACCATATTATGCTTAGACATAATTATATACATAATTTTTAGAATTTGTTTGATGTTATTTTGTCATATATATACCTATATATAATTATATATTAAAGTATATAGGATCCCATATTTAAATATATCAAGTATATAAGAAGTCATAAAATATATACACTTATATGTAACATAAGATATAATGATATATTATATATATCTCATACTCTTTTCGTTAAAAGAGTATGAGATCTAAATATATACCGTTACATATGGCCACATATACTATTAGATACATATAATTATATCAAGCTATATTCGAATAATAGTATATATCAATACCTATATATTATTATATATTGAAGTATATATGATCCCATATTTAGCTATATCAAGTATATATGAGGAGATAAAAAATATAAATTTATATGTAACATAATGAGATGTGAATATATATAGTTACATATGGCCACATATAACATTATAAATAATTACATCAAATTATATCACGCTATATATAAACTTTTTTCGTCGGGATGCCTACCATTTCAGCCAGCTCACGCACCTTCAGCCGACGATTTTTGGATTTTCTTAACCGTTTCTGGTGTGGACACCTCAATTGGTCGACCACTATGGTGTTCGTCTCGGCAGCTCCTACGGCCTCCTTCCACCCAACAATTTATAGTCGCACACGAAGGAACATACTCCTCCAGAGTAGAATCTAGCTCGGATTTAATATTGGTTGGACTGAGACCTTTCAAATGAAAGTATTGAATTACATAACTGTGACCAATTTTTTTCCATATTCACAAATTCACTGAGCGTGTTTATTTTTAACAGCTCCAAAAAAATTCTAGACAACGTCATCCTTACGTCAGGCCGGCTAATTTTAGGACCGCCCTCGTATTTTGAAAAATATAAAGTCTCATACCCATATTGCGGATGTTTTGGCGATAGATTTGCCGCCCTGTGCTAAAATATAGTGCTTCGGGAAACTTTGTCTAAAATCCAAACGCGTACGAATACCCAAATATGAAAAAATAACTGTCCACTAAAACTTAATATAGAATAATATATTTGAATTATGACCTGAACCGACTAGTTATACCTATGACGCATTTCAAATACCAAATTTTTAAATAGTTCCTGTTTAAGAAATATGAAAAAAAGCAAAAAAACAGAAAATGGGGGTAATTTTTGACCTCACTTTTTAATCCCTAAATGTGTGATTGGGCAGTTACAAAAAAATATGGGTCTCTTAGTTTTTGATTCTTGATAACATATCCAAATTTCATTACAATTGGCGGGAAACCATGAACGGACTCTCCTTGTAAGTACCAACTAAAAAAATTCAATAACAACAGAAATAGAGATTAAAATCCTTTTAAGAGGATTAATATTTTGAATTTTTGTTTTTAACTAAAAAAAATCACTCCTTACAACGAGTAGTCTGTTTGATTTTCACTGCATCAGTTATGGCAAGAACTGAATTTCTAATGAAAAAAACCCAACCTCAACAGCAGGACATTGTTTATGTTTGTATTAACTCAAATTGACCGAGCGCACCCATATGGTAAAGCAAACTAATATTGAAGTAGTTTCACTTAAGTACCATAAAAACCATAGTTTTCAAAAAAAAATACGTCAATCTGGTAACGTTATGAAATAGAGACGGAGGAGATTAGAAAAATAAACAAAAATCTAAAAATAGAATATTTGTGTTTGTTAGTGTTGTCACTTCTGAGTATAATATACAATTACAGAAAAGCTAATAACTGCAATTTAGCTGCACTACATTCGAGGTCATACTTGGGTGTGATCGCTAAACGGTCATGACTTGGTATTGTTACGTTTGTAATGTAAGAATAGCGCAGGTTTGATTCGTACAGCCGCAGGTTGTTGAAAATGTATAGAGACAAGTTGACAATTATAAGACACAAATAATAATACAATTTAAATGGAAAATCACTAATGACGCCTGTCCATAAAAAGGCAGAAACAATTCTAGTCTGATTTAAAAATTAATAATGTTTAAAATTTTAGAGAAAAATGTTTATTCTTCTTCTCAACATTTCTAAAAAACCCTTATTTGTTTATTAGGGAATACCGGAAACACCCTTTCGATAATTAACAAAGCAATGCTGGCTATTCCCAATTATTAAAAAAAAAATAAATCCGAAACATTCCCGGTTAATTTGGGTTTAGAAAAAAAGAAACTCCAGGGATATGATGAAAATTGTTGATGTTTCGTGACGAAAGAAAGGAATAAAGAAAAACAAAAAATGAATGAATTACTTAATTGAACGAAATCGTACACACTGCAATACAATGCAAACATATTGTCGACGTCATATCCCAGCAAAAACATGGTCATAACATGTCATTACCATATAGATTGCCAAGTAATGATATGTCATTACCGAATTACTTTAAAATACAAAATAATGAGTTACTGATAATGGGTTATAGAAGTACTTATATGTAATTGGTAAAATAATGAATTACTGGTAATTGGTTACATAAGTATCGATTTCATATTTTTGATTCTAATATTGTATTAATTTGTTTTAAACATTTTTACAAATAAATTCTCTAAGCTCAAGTTATTTTAATTTTTTTTTTTCACTTGGTAACTACTTATGATATCATTATGAGGAACCACTTATTCCTATTATAATTACTTATTCTTTCACTACACTTAGAAAAGAAAGTCCGTAATGTAATCAAAAAAGTTGAGCCAGAAAAATTTTTGCTTAGAGGATCCTTATAGAAAAATGTTTAGCATCTGCAAAAGGCTTTGCTGAGCTGCTTTTTAGGCAAAAATTAGTAAATTTAGTAATATTTTTTGCTTACACTTAGTTCAAAGCAAATTAAAATCGACTTGTGGAAATCAACAACATTTTTTGTCGGAGCTTACCCGCGTTGCCACATGACACATAAATTACTTAAACATTAGATTTATCGTAAAAGCGTTTAACTGAAATTTTAGCTGAAAAAGGTAAGTTAAATATTTGCTAAAAGTTAGTTAAATATTTCAAAGAGATATTTAACAAAATGTTGGACTAACTATTTTTTTTTTTTTTTACAATGACCACCCGTGAATTTTGGGTCATCGCTATCAAGCGAGTAACTAACTAAAAAAATAATTTAGTAGAAAAGTAAGTAAAACGTTTTGTAAATTAAGTATACTATTTCTCAGCAAAATTTTTTGCTGAAATTGTGTTTTCAGCTAAAATTTTAGTTATACTTATGCACTTAACTGTTTTGAACTAATGTTTTGCTAATATTTTACTATATTATTTTTCTAAAAAAATTGTGCTGATAAGCACATTAATAGTGAGGAAGACAACCAGATTAAAATATATTCGCGGGATAAAATATATACGCGGCATGTCGAGATGTGGTAGAGGCAAAGAAAATTATACTCATACATATGTATGTGAATTATAAAACTTTAATTTTGTGTTTTCCCTTGCTTATCAAATTAATTGTCTATCAATTAAATTTAATTAAAGATAAAACAAAATATTAAAATTTAATAAACATTAAATGTGCATTTGTAAACCAAGTCTGTAAAGTGATTGTTAATGTAGTGTGATCGAATTGCAAACAAATATACGTTCAGGTAGACAGACTAAAGAAAACGACACGGTAATTTTGCAAAAACATGGTTGTATATTGAGGCAACTATTGCATTAATGGTAGTTGAAAGATAATTTTTGTTATGTTATATATAATTATTTCTATATATTTTCAGATATTAATTAATTCATGTCGTCAATACGGGAGTATGAACATTTGTATATTTTGTAACGTATTGTAAGTTATTTTAAAAGAATCACAAAAAAATGATTCAAAATGTTCAGCAAACAAATTAACTAAAATATAATTTTTCTACAAATTATTTGAGTTTTTTTCAGTCTACTTACATCCATTTTTTAATTTTTAATCAACTAAGTGGTATCAAAACTTTTGCTGTTTCGGTTTTTTTCAGTCTACTAATATTCACAAAAATTGTATTGATTTTTAGCAAGGATTTTTTAATTTTTAATCAACTAAGTGGTAGTAAACCTCTTACTGAATCTACTAATTTTGTTGCTAAAAGTCAGCTCTCTGATTTTTAGCAAACGATTTTGCTGACGGTAGCAATTTGTTTGCAAGCACCCTCCCGACTAAAATTTTGCTGACTCAGCAAAACTTTTTGCTGACTTTACTAACTGTATTGAGTCCCATTGTGCGCTACATACACTCTTAATTACTTGATAATATCTGTTTTCGCTGGGATGATTAACAAATTCCCAATACAGCTAATTACTACAAAACAAATGCTTATCCCTGTGCAGTCCTGCATAACTCTTTAAAATGCAACCATTTTTTACAAATGAAATTTGTTTTAGTTTTTTTTTTATCCATAAGGGAAATTGGTTACGTTTGGAGTTCACTTGTCTCTGGCTAACAATTCGTATTTCCATTTTCTGCCTTATTAAACCAATACTGACATTTCAATACCGATTACATGATTGAATCACTGAAATATCAACGCTGTGGTCACGTGACCAGTTTTTTTTTTTTTTTGGTTCTGTTCGATTCTTTTATTTTTCGACAGGCAAGTGTTTTGTACAAAATGGGAAATTTGTTCCTAACCAAAGATCATCACTCCTTCTCATTTGTGCTCCGACACGTGTTATCTGTCGCTTGTATATTTTTCTTGTCATCCTTTTGCTGTCTTTGAATCATTTGATTAAACAAATACAGACAGACTCTGGTGCTTTTGTAGTTAATGTGTTGGTTAAAAGGGGCGCGAGACGCGTGCATTGATGTGCAAATATTTTCATTTTGTTAGTTTCGCTGATGAATGTGTATTTCTACTGTATCCAAAGTAGATGACTCTTTATGTGCGATTCTATATCAGGCCTGCCAGATACTTTTTTTTCCTTTTTCCAAAACAAATCGAAAAATATCTCCAAAAATTTCCCAATCAGAAAAAATTTGGAACAATGTAGTAGAGTTATAATTCTTTATTTAATTTTCACACATTTTCTAGGCTTGCCAAGCAATAAATATCCCCAAAAGATCCATAAATTCATCAATGTGATTGTTTAGCATGGATGGTAACCGATTCGATGCCGGTATCGTTAAGGGTAACGCTATTTTCGTTTATATCGGTACCGTTTTTTTTCGATAAAGTTTTTTTAGAGCAAACGGTGTTTTGCTTATTTCGGTATCGATATTTTAGCTGTAACGGTATTTTAATTAATTCGGTAACAGTATTTTTAGGATAATGTTAATTTATTTATACAGGTAGTTTCAATACAAATCGACAATTTTAGCCCTTTATGCCCGAATTCCACTGACTAGCTAGTGAATGATCAAACTTTGGAAAAATATATCTCTATTTACAGTCAGTGTTTTTTCTAATTTTGTCAGATTACTTCGTTAACGGTATTTTAAGGATAACGCTATTTCAATTATTTCTGCAACGGTATTTTAATTATTTCGGTAACGGTATTTTAAGGATATAGGTATTTTAGTTATATCGGTATTTTTCGGATATTGGTATTTCAATTACTTCGTTTACGGTATTTTAGGGATAACGACAGTCAGTATTTTAGCGGTATTGCCCGCCATTCCTGTTCTTTAGTTAACTCAGAGCTCAAATTCGTTGTTAAAATATACCAAGTTTACTTTGTCTTTTAAAATATGCTTTAAATTTGACTTTTAATTGATAGAAATATCATTGCAAACTACACCATTTTCAATTGTATTCCAGAACTTATAAATTTCATTTTATAAATTATGAATTGTATTTCATTTTTGTCAATTGTATTTCCGAAATTATAATTTGTTAATGGTATTTTAGGAATTTTCAATTGTATTTCAGAAATTATCAATTGTATTCCAGAAATGCTTACAAGTTTTTTATTATTTCTAAAATACAATTGATAATTTCTGAAATACAATTAAAAATTTCTAAAATACAATTAACAATTTCTGAAATACAATTGGTAATTTTTGAGAGAAATTGATCATTTTTAAAATGCAACTAACAGTTTCTGAAATTAAATTTTAATGTGAAATATAATTTAAAATGGTGTAGTTCTGAAAATAAGTCAAATTCATAACTAATTTTCGTACAGTTTTCAAAATTCTCAAACCTTTTCATTTTTGCTTAGACTTTTATTACACCTGTTAAAAACCCCATTAAATTTAAAGGGTTTTCAATTTCAGACTTTTTTTAATTAATAAATCCCGATAAATAAAAATATTAGGTGCATACTTTTTTTAATCTTTATATTAATCATGCTTTTTTCTACAGTTAATATTACGATTTTAAAATAGCTAAATTTGTATTTAAAAACAATAAAAACTGAATTATTGATGGGAAATATCTGACGGTTCTTCTTATTCTAAGAGTCGTAAACCAGCTTTCATGTTTAAGGGGGTTTTCTAAAAAATGGCACAGAAATGACTCCGAAAATTAAATAGGTTTGAACATTTTGTGAGTATGAGTATTGATTTTTGGTTTTACTTTATGAGTCAGAAAAAATATATATTTTTTTTGAATGAATAACCGTAATACAAAAATTTTAACTTTTATTAATATATAGCTCATTTTTAATTAATTTAATCGTAAAGTTATTCGCTTTAATTTATATGACATTTTATCAGGGGTTTTCTATACAATGTTTTAAGAAAATTTTACATTTTTTATAAAAAAAACCGCTAGTAAAATGGATTGGAAAAATCAGGTGTCATAAAGGCTTTAACTTTATTGATTTAATTTGATTGCATTCAATTAAAATATTTGTCAAAAATGTTTAATATCCCCGAAAAATTACCTAAATATTTTTGAAATCCCCAAAAAAAATCCCCTGTCCCCAATTGAAAATGTCTGTCCCCAAGACCCCCAAATTTGGGGACAAAACCCCAGGTCTGGCAAGCCTAGAATCTATGTACGAGTATGTGTAATATTGTTGTTTAAGAATTCAATTCCGTGTAGCATCTAAATATGTAGCAGGAACAGCAGCAAATCAACTAAGTGTGTGTCATCACTAAAACGTTAAATGGAAACGAATTTGACAGGAATCAGCTCGTATACAATAACTGGTGTATGTGAGTTGGTTAAAAAGGACACTCAACGAAAAATGTTAGTAAATTAGCAATACATAACATAACTGCGTAGTCAAAATAAAAAAAAACTTCGCCTGTTGCCTCGAAATTTAAAAACATGCATAGTGGACGTATGTATACGTGTGACGCAACAGAATAAAGTTTTGATAAAACGTATATATAAGTACGTCTAACGCAGTAGAGAGGTTAAATATAATATGAGTGTTGTTTTATTATTGCAATAGCTTAAAAGCCCAATACTGTGTTAACGGTAGTTTTAACTCTTTACTGCATGGTGTTGCATATATGTAACGAATAATTTGAATACCCTAGTCATATTTTTTATTAATTACGATAAATTCACATCTCTATTGTAATATTAAACAGCTTTTATGTCCAAAACAATGTTAAATTTGGAGATATACAAATTTATGGGGCGAAAAAATTAAAAAAAAAGGTGACGAAAAAAAACAATTTTTATAATCTTTAAATAATTACATTTTAGAGGCAGTAATAACTAAAAGTTATTAAACAATTTAATTAGATAACTATAAAGTAAAAATTATAAACTTTCCAACACACACATTTAGGTTTTTATATATTTGCTATATTTTTGGTTATTGGGTGATCCGAAGTTTTTACTCTTTTTGGCTTTTTGCTAATAAAATCGTAAAAAGTGAAAATGTTGCACAACGACGAAAACTCGACCTGACGATAGATCAGTGCGCTAAAGCGCTCTGTTTGACGTGTAGTGCATGTGGCATTAGAAATCAGTTTATCTATACCACGGTCAGTGATTGCACAGAAAATTTCATATAGACGCAATCGAACAAATAAAAACATAACAAATATTACATTATTCAAATAAAAAACAGGGTCACTGACAAAAGTTCAATACCAGAAACTGCGCAGTCTGATTCAGAAAATTTAAAGTTTACAATGTAGTTATGATTTTTAGAAAATACACTCATTATTCTCTACACGCCTTGTACGACGAAATAAGTGTTTACTTATTTTCCCTTTACTATCAAAATATACAACTTCCACTAAGATCTGAAGTTTCATGCAGTAAAGGTTTAATTATTGGAATATATATTTAGAAGAAAATATAAATTTTTTTTAAGGATTTCCATCTATTTAAAAATGTATCTACCCTTTTTGTAGTGGTTGTATCCATTTCAAGTTTCAGATTTCTTGCTAAACGCGTTTGCACAGGCCATTAAATAGCACACGACACCGAGTTCACAAGCCGAAAAGAATTTCTTCAATGAGTTGCACATTTTATATTTAAAATTTTTAGCGAAAATGGTTTGGGAATAACATTGTAGTGAAGACCTTACATAAAAATTTTCAATTCACACTTTAGATTTGGGTAGGCCAGGCCGTTAAGGGAGAGACGTTAAAAATTATGATTCAAAATAAAAACTCCTTTCGAATTTACATTTTTGTCAATTAAACTTTTGTTAGATTTCAAAGTTACTTTCAGTGAAAAGTTTAATAGAATTTGAGGAACAGAAAATGTCCTGTTTTTATAGCAAATAAAAAAACATATCAAGATATAAAAAAATCACCAAAATTTACACAATATTCGAAAAATTAAAAAAAGCTAATTTAATTGAAGAAATTGCTGAAATTTAAAAAAAAAAAATAGCAAAGATTGAGAGAGTTACCAAAATTGGAATAAATCTTTAAAATTTTAAAAATCGCCAAGATTAAAAAAATTCACCAAAAATAAAAAACCGCAGAAACTAATAAACACAAAATGGCAAAAATTACAACAGTTTTAAATTTTATGATTTTGTGATTTTTTTAAATTTTCGATTTTTTGTTTTTAAATTTTGGAGATTTCTTCAAATTTTGGATATTATTTCATATAAAATTTGACAATTTTTTCATTTGACGATTCTGTTTTTAGTTTTAAAACTTTATTTTTTTAATTTTAACTTATTTTTCAAGTTTCAATTTTTGAGGTTTTTTTTTGTTTCAAAATTGGTAATTTTTTCAAACATTGGGGTTTTTTTTTCCAAATTTTAGAGATATTTTTTAATTTTAATGATCTTGTCATCCAATTAATGTCCATATTTTCAACATTTTTATTTTTCAATTTAGGCGATTATTGTAATAATCACGATTTCTTAAATTTTAGCGATTTTTTTTAATTAAAGTTTTATAAGTATCTATTAAAAGTTGTTTTGAAATTATAGACAATACTCAATTAAATTTTTAATAGATATGATTAAAATCTTAATTGAAACTCAAATGAATAAAATACTTTCAATTTATTTTAATGCATACTACAATTTCCTTAATAATACTGAATTTAATTAAACTTTTATTTGGATTAACGACTGTTTTAATCGAAACTTGTTTTTGTGCAGATTTCTATTGCTCAATTGCCAATTTCTGTTTATTTTTTATAACCGAAGGTCTTTAATTGGTAAGTTCATGTAAAAGCATGTATATAGCTAACACACTGTGTTCGAATTGGAGACTTTTTAACACTAGGGGCACACGGACAGTAATCCTCATGTATGTTCGCTGAACACAGTGGTGCTTGCTACTTTTCACTGTTAGCTCCTATAAAAAAGATAATTGAATTTCAAAATTATGGTTCCAAGGACCCTAAAAATTACAAGTTTAAATTTTTTTACCATTAATTTTTACCCAGTTTTTATTTAATTTTCGATGTTAAAAATAATTAAAATCGGTGCAGCGGTTCAAAAGTTGTGAATGAAAACAGACACGGTAGTGGCAACCGTATTTGTTGCCAATCGAATGCTCCGGTTGTTGCTACCGAATTTTTCTATTGTAATAAAAATTATTCGATTGAAACAACAAAAAATCTCACACGATAACAGAAATTCGGTGAAAAGTACCAAAAAACTTAATAGCTGCAACCGAATCACTTGTTTAGCTACAAATTCGGTTGCTACGACCGAGTCTGTTTTCTAGGTGTAGAAGTTTTTTCATACAAAGTGGTACATTTAATTTTACTGCAAAATGTGCAATTTGTATGGAGATTCACGTGCAATTCATGTTTCATGTGCAAATTTGTATGGAGATTCACGTTTTCAATTACAACTTTTAATCCGCTGGACCGATTTTAAGCATTTCTAACACAAAACTAAGTACTTGGAAGAGTAGTAAGCAATTTGGGCAAAAACTATTGGTCAACAAATCTGTAAAATCGTTGTTATAGGTCCAGGTGACTATAATTTTCAAATACCGAAGAGCTAACCTAGGGTACCCCGCCGGGTATCAACTTTTTAGTTTTTTAACTATAGTTTTTTAACTGTGCTTTTTGACTGTGCTATAGTTAGCAGAGTGTAGTTACTAAGTTTTCTTTTACATTTGCAAATATTTCAAGGTGGAACCTTCATATGCTTCTAAGTTATGGACCAAAACATGGTCTTAAGTACACTGATAGAAAAAAAATAGTCAAATTTTTTGATAAAACTTCAAAAATTTAGTTAACAATGAAGCTAAGAAAAAACTTCTTAAATTAGCAGATTTTTTTTTTTGCTAAATATTAGTAAAATAAGCATGGCAAAAATAAATCTTTTAAATCTACAACTATTTAGATATATTATGTGAAATTTCTTAAGTTAATTTTTAAATCTTTTTTATTGCGAATAAAAATCTGCCCCTCTGAAAGCAATTAGCTAAAGATTCTGTCTATTTTAGCAAGACATACTCTTATTTGTATTCTAAAATTTAAAGTAAATATAGTCAAAATTTTGTTGACAGATCAAATTGATCTTTTACAGTTAACAGATTTATTTTGCTGTTCTTATTCTACTAATATACACGCAAAAAATAAAAACCCATTTCAATCACGAAAGCCACCGATTCAATAACTTTAGTTGCTGAAATTCCGCCAACTACGAAAATTGCTAATTTACAATTACAATTTGATAACTCTTTAATTAAATTATTTTCAAGTAAATTACAACTAATTAGATTAAAAAGTGATAAATACTAGGGTATTCAATCGGTTAACCGTTACTCGATTAATCGATGAAATTATGTCGAACAATTGTTCGAGTAATTTGAAGTGGCCAATTTCGAGTAAAGAATAACTCGAACAATTTTGGTCGATTAATCGAGTAACCCGAGTAATTTAAAAATATGAACTATTTTTTATTTTTTTAATATTTTGTATAAAATAATGTGACTGTTATAGTGAATATTTAAATGTTAAGTGTATTTTTATATTAAGTGAGCACTGTTAAAGAAATTATATTACGAAAACGAAGAACTTAATGCGAAAAACTCCGATATCGAAGAAACTTGGATATTTTTTTAAAGAAACAAGTTCTAAGACTGGGGTGTTTAAGATTATTGGTGCGGATTTGAGGGTTAAAAGTGGGATCAAACATTATTTTTTTTTTTTAATTTAAATGACATTTGATCTAAAGAAACTACATATAAATACTATATTTTCAAAAAGGAATTTTTAAATGTCATTTACTAAAAACTTTTTGTTGGTCCCTTTTATGTCGTTGTAACAAGCCAATTTTAGAAGCCCTATATGGAAATTCATAGCGGTCCTACGCAAAATTTCCACATATTAAAATTTACATATAGAAGTAATGAAGTTTTCATTAATATGATGAAAATCTTCTTAAATATTCATGAAAGTTGTTTCAAAACTTCTTTATAATTTTTTTAGAAAAATTACATATCTCAAAATCCCAAAATGATAGGACAAAATGGACTATTTTTTCGTTTAGTACTAACACACTAATATAACAAAACTGTGTCAAGTCTGAGTGAAATTACAAAACGGATCACCTTACAAATATTTTTATAAAACAGTTTAATACATATTTATGAACCAGTTATATTGAAAGAAAATCAATGAAGATTTCAACATATTTATAAAGAATAACGCTTTTGCTTTGAGTGTACTGAGACAAAACTGTCGCAATAATAAATGATCTTAGCAAATGTTTTTCTCTTTTAGATATACTTTTTACTAAAATTTTTAATTAATTTGTTAATTTTTATATATATGTTATATTAGTACTAATAAAATATAAAAACTTACAAAAATGTGAGTTTTTGGAAAATAAAATTAAAGTATTAAAATTGTTCGAGTTACTCGAGTTATTCGAGCAATTTTAAAATCTTACTCGCCTACTCGAGTAAATTAAAACCTCAAAATCGAGTTACTCGATTACTCGAACAAAAGCAAACCCGAGTAAATTGAATACCCTAATAAATACCTTCTCAAATAGCAAAAATAATTGAAGAAAGTCTTGATGAAATTTCAAATGTTTTTTAATAGCTTGAATTTTATAACATTGAATTTAAAATTAACTTATGTGAACAAATTCACAAATTACTTACATATGTGAACAAATTCTCACATAAATTAGCAAAATAAAATTTTTGATTTTTTTTTTTTTTGTTGGAAAAATTAGCTCTTTTGTTAAAATCAGAGTATTTGTTTCTATAATAATTTTTAATTTATTTTTAGCATCTTTTTTGTTTAAAACACGGTTTCATTTTTATTAAACAAAATTTAACTTCAAAAATTACATTATCAATTTTGTTATAATGTTTTAGAATAAATTAACATTTACTTTTAAACTACAGAAATTAAATTATTTTACTTAATAAAGTAATAAACCTAGTGAGAATTAATAAAATCTAATTAAAATTGATTTAAAATATTTAATACCAATACATAAACATTTATAAAAACAACTACATATGTTAAAGGGCCGCCATCTAACGTTTTTTTTTTCAACTAGTGCTTATTTCGTGAATGGTAACACTTAGCTCATGTCTGATTTGACAGATAATTAGTTGTATCCTTCCGCTGAATGAATATGGTTGTGTAAACGCTTGAACAATGCTGGGAAATATTTCGACATTACTTTGAAAATCATGGTAATGTTGCAGAATGTGTGCGAAAAGTGCGTACAGATTTTGGAAGAAGAGAAGCACCGTCATCTCCGTATGTTCGTTATCTTGTGAAAAAAGTGAAAGAAACTGGCATCCTCATCGATAAACCAAAGCGTGAAAAGCCAAAAACAGTGCGTACACCCGAGAATATTGCTGCTGTGGCAGAAAGTGTGCGTGAAGCGCCATCAACATCAATTCACCGTCGTTCTCAACAATTTAACATTTCGGAGACATCATTGAGACGAATTTTGCATAAAGACCTTGGTATGACGCCATACAAAGTCCAATTGGTTCGGGAGTTGAAGCCGTCAAAGATAAGTGTTACGCCAACAAGCCAGAGACAATTGACGCTTTAAAGGACAATATTCGTGAAGCCATTGGTGAAATACAGCTGCACAATCGATAATGTGCTTAAAAATTGGACCGATCGTGTAGGCTACTGCATGGCCAGCCGAGGCAGCCATTTGAATGAAATTATTTTCCATTATTAACCGGAAGGATTGTACTTTCAAATAAAAAAGAAATTTGAGAAAATATTCAGTAGTTTTTTTTTTTTATAGCATTTTCAAAAAAAAAAAGTTATTTGGCGGACCCTTTACATAAATATTACAAAAAACAACAAAAACTGTAAAGCAAGTTCCGAATTTTAGCACATATTTAATTGATTCAATTAATTTTTAATTGACAGCTTTTTAAAATTTTCAAACAAATCGATTTAACTGAAAAAAGAAGGGAAATATTTTTTTCTGTGTATAGCAAAAAAAATGTTAATTTTAGCATTTTTTCTACAACGTCATTTTGAATTAGTTTTTATTTGCTTTTCTGCTATTTTTACGTTATTTCGTATTTGTGAGAGTTCTTTAAAAAGCTAACAATTTATTTCGAGTTTAAAATTGTGTTTTTGTATGAAGTAGCAATTGCTGCTGTTGTTCACGTTGCTCCTTTTGTGAATTTGTTTTAGGTCACGTGTCGTTAGAAATTTGTGTGTGCCTTTTTCGTTTACGTTACTAATCTATCAAAAGTGTTGCTTGCCACACACACACACACTACTCACAACACAACGCACTCACTCACATACGCCAGTTCACAGGCTCACATCAGTAAAAGGAAACCACCATTTTTGTGTATTTGTTCATTCATTCGTCTTTCCTTGTTAACCACCACTTTTCCGATTGTTTCCTTTTGTTGTTTTGATTGTTTATGCAGAATTTTTGTTTAATTTTGATTTGTTTCTTTATTCATTGTTTTTGTTTTTTTTGTTTGTTTCAATTTTAGATTTTAGCCACTTTAGGTGGCATTATCCTGTTGTTTTTCTAGACTTTTTTTGTTTTTGTTGAATTGAAAAGTAAACATTTAGAGATTGCTTTGTTTGGTTAGAAAAAAACACTTGTAATGGTGATTGGTAATTAAGAGACACGTTTTGCATTTATTATCTGCAAAGAAAATATAGTAAGTTTGTGGATACAAATGTTCACAAATAGTAAAAAAAGTGTCAGAATTTAGTAAAAAAAAAAAAAAAAAATTAAATTAAATTTTTTACACTGTGCAACAAAATTGTATCCTTAACGAAACCAAAGGAAAATAAAAGTATACTATCTGCGGATCAAACGCAACAAAGCGTTTTGAAAACTCAACTCAAAGTTGCTTTTTAAAAGCATATTGAAGTTTGAATATTTTTGACAGTTTTGTCGATTATGAGTGAAATTAAAAATTTAAAATATTATTTAATGCACACAAAAATATGTTTCTACCCATATTTGACCATCAGGGCAAGTTTATTTTGGCACGAAATTAGTTAAAAATGGCAGGCAAAATGGCAAAATAGCTAAACAAGATGTGTAAATAATAAACAGATAAATATAAATAAAATAATTATTGTGTTCAATTTTCCTTTATTAAATTTTGGTTGCATAGTACAATCATGTGCTTTTTCAAGTTATCAAAAAGAAACGATCTAATATTGTCACATAAAACAGTTGAGTTTACTGAAAATACGAGTTCCACATTGTAGCTGTAATTGCGGCATATTTGAAAGCATGTAATTCCGAAGATTATTACTTTTCAATGTATGAATCGTTTTCATTCTTATTAAAAATAATTTTTTTTTTTATTTTAGTAAAAGTTTGTAGGCCACTATTTCAATTGAAAACTTTATTAAATTTTCAATAATTTTTTTGTTGTTGGCATCTTTAACATTTTACTTAACGCAATCCATAAAATCTTTCCTTTATACACTCAGGGAACTTCTGCTTTATGTAGTTGTTTGGGTTGTAATACAGTTTTATTATTTTTAATGTAAATGTAAGTCATTTGTAGAACAAATAAAATTTTTAACTAACCTTGTAGTTCATTTAAAAAAACAAACCACATCAAATGACTGTTTTATGATTTTACATTAATTTTTTACAGTTGTTTTTTGTTATTTAAAAAAATAAAAAAAATTAATTTAGTTTAATTTAATTTTATTTTCCTTTTGTAACCAAAAAGCCTAGTGGCCAAAACTGATTACTGAGTTTAATCTTAACACAATATATATATATATTAATATATCATAATAATATTAATATAATATAACAACATAATATAATACATTTTAAATATTTCAAAAAACATATCTTAAAAAATTGCAATTCCTATTTAAATAAGATCCATCACTATTTTCTTGAATGATTTGACAGAATAGGAAAAATTTCTATTTAGATATGGTATAACACTATTCCATAAACGTATAACTCTTATCAAAAACGATTTTTGCATAACTGTAGTATTAAACCCTGGATTTTTAAGCGAAGAAGTACGTGTTAAATTACTAAATGTAAATTTTCTAGCAACATATGCAGGAGTATCGAACCTAACTGTTCTATAAAACAGAGTGAGAAGCTTTACACTTACAAATCATCAAAACTGCATCCTAAAAATTCAAAAACATATCGTGATAAGCGCTCCCTAGGGCGTATATTTAAACATTTCCTCAATTTATCAAAATTAGTAGCACTTGTTCCGGAAAATATTTCCAGCCCATACAAAATTATTGGCATAAGAAGTGTGGTGCGCAATCTGTTTTCTAATTTTAATTGGTAAACTGTAACATGAAGTATGAATTCTCCTTAATGTGAAAACTATTCTTGAATTTAGGAAATTAATATGTTGAAGAAATGAAAACTTTTTGTCAACATATATCCCAAATACTTTAAAATGGAAAACAACAGCAACAAGTTCACCATTTATAAAAAATGTGGGTAAAAGCTGCCTCCTAAATCCAAACAACATTGCGTTCGACTTAGAAATGTTTAAAAAAATAAAATTATCCTCACACCATCGCTCTATATTCTGTAGCTCATTGTTAATTACAACACCTAATTCATAAGATGTATCAGAGATAGCGATCAGTTGTAAATCATCTGCATAAAGGTAACCTTTTAATGCAGACAATCGATTTAAACATCCTTAATATATATTAAAAATAACAGAGGCCACAGAACAGAGCCCTGGGGAACGCCGCGAAAGACATTCCTGGTAGAGGACAACGTATCCCCAATCTGAACAAGTTAAACCTCATGACAGATTGATTCATTGATAGTTTATACTGTGATATAATTGTTGTGTCGTAAATATTTTTTAATAATTATTAATTTTGTGTCGTGAAGTCCCGTTTTTTAATTTTAATTTAATGATATTTTCTGACAATGTAAAATAAAATCAATTTAACAATAAAAAACTCCTGAAGAAATTGGAAATAAGCCAAAGAATCGTAGAGTGAAAAATGAAATAAATTGTTTTTATTTTAATTTAATTATCAGACAATTGACCAAATTAGCCCATTGGAAATACCTTACAAACAATTTATAAACAAAATAAAATTGGTCACAAAAAACAACAAAAATCTTAATATTATTTATTAAGACCTGCTAACTTATCTCAGGTTAGCCAAAGTTTAGGGCTTAACCATAGTTATGAATGTCAAATTTACATGGAAATATCTATGGTTAAAGTTAAACTCTGGTAATTTTTAGAAAAGTTACTCGCCCTAAAAGTTTCATTCACTAAATGAAATAGTTTTATTAAAACGCTAATTTCAAAAAAAGTACACACAGAGAAATAAAGTGCCAACCGAATTGAAAAGTGTATTTTAATAGTAACAACTGAAATTCGTAATAACCGAATTTAAGTCGTAGTAACCAATTTTCAGTTGGCAAATAGCATAGTTTTTCTCTGTGTGTGAAGCCTGTCCAGGCAGAAGCTGGCCAGGCAGAAGCTCAGGGTCTAAATTAAAAATATTTTTAACCCGCTAATTTGCTTTTAGGAAGTTATTAAATTCAGCAAAACTGACTCTTAACTTGAATACATTTTGACAAAATAAGTAGTTTCTTCTTTTACCTTTGAGTAAATCTGCTATACTTAGAATACTATGTAGGTAAAAACAACTGCAAATGTAGTTAAAAACAAATTAAATTTCACTTACGACTTACATTTCAGTAAATTCAACTAACATCGTCATTAGTTTCTTAGTGTTCAAAAAATTAACCACAATTGTAAAAAAATTAACCACATATGTAGTAAAAAATAAACAAACAAACTTGTATTTGTTTTATTTTTTTAAATAAAAAAAAAAAAACTACTGTATAAAATGAATGTAAAATCATAATACAGTAATTTGATGTGGTTTGCTTTTTAAATGCACTGCATATGTAGTCAAAAATTAAATTTATTCTACAAATTACTGTTTTTTTTTCACATAACAACAAAGGTTTTTGTATTTCAAAGCAAAGCTAAAGTTGTCTGAGTGTATATAAAATTTCAAAAATCATCCAGATTTTTTTTTTTTTAATTAAGAATATTGAAAGTTCTTCAGCAAAACTCTGTTGACGATTTTTTCAACGTTTTTGTTATAAGAACCTGTGGTGATCGTAATTTTTCTATCGAAATTAATTTTCTACTTCTAAAAATAAAACATTTAAACAAAATTTTTTGATCAGGGATGTTTGTAGTTCGGTCCTGGATTAGAAATAAATGTAAACTTGGTGTTTTTCTCAATAGTTTTTTCGTAGTTACTTATTGAAAATACCGTTTTCGAACGATTTCACTCGATCACGAATGTCGTAATTTGGCCCCTGATTTTTGCTTTTTAATCGTTTATTCTATATAAACAGTAATAGGGATCTTATACTGCGAAATTAGTCTGCCCGATGAACGTTAATCCACCTATTTAATTTTCCTTATTTAAATTTCCTTATTTGTGATTAACTTGACTGCAAAAAGACTAACTTTGTCTGTTTAAAATACCAAGGGGGTGACGATAGCGATCCGGCAAAAGAGGAGCAAGGAAAATGTCGGAGTTAGCAAAAATGTTGTTGACGGCACCCACATTTTTTTGCATCAACCTCTTTTTGTAGCGTTGCCAACCGAAATTATATAAAAACACAGATTGCACCATTAAAATTTGTTATGAAGTTGAGAATCACATTCTGCTAAATTTAGGTGACGTAAATTTTAGGTAAAAAAGTTAGTTAAATTACAATAATTCCGTAGAAAGTTTGTTAAATGAAAACGATTAAAAATCAGTTGAAATCAGCGCATGTCTTCTGAATCTCCACATGCTTCTGATATAGAAACAAATTATAAGTATTCTCTGTTTAATATTATTGGAAAACACTCTATAAATGCATTTAATACTTTTTACTTTTTTTTATACTTTTATACGTTTTCTAGTTTGTGCAAAGCTGAAATTGGCTAAACATTTGTCCATACCATCAAATTTAGAATAAAATGCAATCGATTTCTGGTGGAATATTTTTGGCAAAAGTGCATGTCTTGGCGTTATGCATTTTATCACTTTTTCTTTTTTTTTTTGCTATAACAAAATAAAAAATATATACATTTTTATGTAATAAAATATTTTTTTTCAAAATCTTACTGATTCTGGTAATATTGGAAAAACTACTTCATTTTTATTTGCATTTGATTTTCTATGTTTTAAGGCCTATGATTTTTGCAACAAAACAATTTTGAAATTCATGAAATCAGTTGCATATTAATTATAGTATTAATTGCACTTATCTAAAACAATCAAAAACTCGAACCAATTCGAGACAAGGGGAGTCCTCCCTATGGGTTCCCTCCGATCTTAATGAAATTTATATATGTGATAAATATAACAAAAATAAGGGACACGTATTCTCACGTTTTAAGGTTAAAGTATAGGGCCCAAGTTAATAAATGTTTGTATGGCAACATGTCTGAATCAAATGAAATTCAGATATTTTTTTCTTTATCACAAATTTCATTAAGATTGGAGAGAACCCATCGGGAGACTCTTCTTTATAGTTGGTTTAAAGTTTTAATTGCATGAATATGTAAAGATCAATGCTGGCTCTTCGTTAATGAATTGCAGTTGGTTTAAGCTCACATATCAAAATTTCATTAAGATCGGAGAGAACCCATCGGGAGACTCCCCTTGTTAGTTATGTTTTTTTTTTTTTTGATTGCATGAATATGTAAAGATATAGGCTGGTTTTTCGTTAAGGAATTGCTGTTGATTTAAGCTAAATATTATGCATTTTAATGCATATTCGATTTAAACTCAGTGTTGTCTGAGCTTTTTACGATATTCCTAGTCTTTTGACTTTTTGCTGGTTTTTCCGAAAAGCTTGTTTCCCTATATTTTAAATATTTCACAAACGTGGGCCCTCTGGGAACTTTAACTTTCTTGAGAAATTCAACCCTCTGAAAAAATAAATCGTAAATTTCTGACATGTTTTCTTACAAAACCCTTATTCATTTTTCATTCCAGCTTTAAACACTTAAACCAACACACCATTAAACCCTTTAACACAAAGACGTGGGTCCGCTTCGGAAAGTCTCTCTTGTCTGCTCGAAATAAAGCTTTCCATTTAAAAAATTTAAAAAGATAACGTACTAATTAATGTAAAAAACATTTGTTATACTCAAAAATGGCATTGTCATGCTCCGACCAAGACCGACTAACAAATTGACGTGATTAGTACTAAATGAATTCAAAATATAATCTGCATTGGTGAGAGAATTTACAAAAGTTGAATAAAACTCTGCACCAGCAAGAATGAATGTATCTCATAAATCTTAAAATACGCCCATCTCATATAGTCCGATAACGCCATCAGCCCATCAGCAGTTTCATAAAATGTTTTAATATTAAGAAGTTCTTTAAGTTAATAAAACTCTTCATGAATGTCTTGAAAAATGCATTGGAACTAAGCTAGTGAACCGTTTTATATGATATTTTAAACAATATTATAGGAGTTCAAAATTACTACAGGGCTACATTGAAAAAATAAAGCACTTTATGAAATATGTTGAATACTTGAGAGTTAAAACTTAATACTTAATGAAATTATGAAATTTTATGAAATATTAAAAAATTAAGTCTTTAAACTAATTTCATAGCTCTAAATAAAGGTTTCATTAAATTTACGAAGAGATAATTAGTGAAATCGAATGCAATTTTTTATGACGCTATGACATTTTATGAAAAAAAATGTTTAAAGAATTTCTTAATATTATAAAATTTCTTGGATATAATGAAATTCTTCACTGAATCTAAGAAGAAAATTCTATGAAATTGTTTCGTTAATATCATGAAGGATAATTCTCTCAGTGTACATTTGTATGCTTCCAAAATAGCGCTTCACCGCTTTGAATACACTAAAGCAATTAGGGAAGGCATTCTGTTGTCCTTCCCTATATGCCTTCTTCGAAGCAGTGAATAATGCTTACAATGAAGCAGTAAAGAATGCATACCATGAAGCATTATAGTTGTCAACATACAAAAAAGGCGCTTTTTATTGCCTACAAAGCCATGAATTTATTGCTTCTTAGAGTACATGAAAGAAGCGATTTTCATCTGATTAAAAGAGACATAACAAGTGGGACATCGCGAACACAAATATGCCTTCCTGATTTGCTTTGGAAGCACTCAGTAATTAATTAATGCCTTTCGGAACTGCTTCTGGGTAAGCACTATTTTTTGCTGGGAATGTATATTTTTCACGCCATTCCGCTCATAGAATGAAATTAAGAGATCTGTTTTCAGATAAATTTTGCCTGTGGTAAATAAAACCAAAATTTGGATATATACTTTTTAAAACGCTTTTGCCCCGCCTCTCAGCCCACAAACCTTAAAATTCCATATGTTACGTTATTTGTTGCGATTTTTCATATCCCAGACTTTTTCGAATCCTGACTCTAAACTTGGTGCAATTATGATACAAAAATTGGTATATCTATTAAAACAATGGCCACAACTATGTTTCAAGCAAAAAAAAATGCTAGGATTATTTGAACTTTCGTACAATGGGGTGTGCTGTTTTTATTATTTTTCACATTCGAATATGGGCATTTGAACACCTTTCTGTTGTTGTTATTTTTAAATTACAACAACAAAATTTAAATGGTTACACTGAATGAAGAGTTCTTGTCTTACAATAATCAAAAAATATTTTTTCCTTAGATTTATGTGTTTCTTTAAAAGAAATTTGTTTCGTGGAAGTGTCCTTATTATTTATCCCATAACTGTATTAAGGTTTAGATATGTTTTCAACGATACAGAATTTTATTGAAGATTCTATTAATTATTTTTCAAGTCGAGCACATGGTATGAATTTCTTGCAAAACTGCGTAAGACCGTAAGTGTGGTAAATTAAAACAATTATCTTTTAAGCCAACCGACATATTATTTTCAGTGTATTAATATAATTTGGTCCATTGCACTGAAACATTACAACTAGTTACTTCAGATCAACAATTCAAGACATTTGCAGAAAGTTCTCAGGAGAACTGGTGATGGGAAACCACTAATGCATGGTCAATTTTATGACCTCTAAATTGCATTGAAAGTACACTTTCGAAAAACAAAACTCTATTTGGTTACTCCAAATTTTTTTTTTTCAGTTTTTATGTTGTAAATTATATTAATTTCTTTTTATTATTTTTTGTGCAAAAAAAAACTTGTAAATTTATTAAAATCATTTATAAGTTTACATAAAATTTTACAATTGGTATTACGAAGAAAATGCCATTTAACAATAGAGTAAATATCATTTGACAACAATTGATTGAGTTTAAATATCACCAATAAAATGAACTAATCATGGGGTTGTAAAACTAACAAACAAAAAACTACTGCCATAAATTGCAAATTTCTATTTATTTATACGTGAAATCATGTTCATTAGGGTTATAACTTTTAATATATTTTGGAATTATTAAATATGATCTATCATAGCCGTATAATCCAAAACAAAATATAAAAAACCGCAATTTTATTTTTTGCGATTTTCAGAAAAGTTCCCTCATAAACCTTTTTGAAGGTCGACACCACTTTTTTTTTTTAAGGCCAATTTACACGCTATCTTTATCTGTCCATCCATATCTACTATTTCCCAGTATTGGTGATACACACAGAGAAATAAAGTGCCAACCGAATTGAAAAGTGTATTTTAATGGTAACAACTTATGAATTCAGTTAGAACAATGATATTAACATTAGATTTCTGAAAATTATGCGCACACAAAAAATAAAATTCATAATTTTTTATGAAAAAGTTCATATTTTTAAAGGTACATACTATTTATGAAATTTACTTACTATTTATGAAGTGTTCCTAGTTTCGCTAGCATTTATGAAAGGTACATACATTTCAAAGTATTACTGCAATTTATGCAAGTTTTCTTAAATATTTTCATAAATATTAAGTGCTTCTACATATATTTTAAGAACCTTGTCATAATTTACGAGACACAAACTTATGTTATGAAAAAGTTCCTAAATTAGTACGTTGGCAAATTTTTCATAAAATATTCATAAATAGTATGAAATTTTTTTTTGTGTGAGGGTTTTTCAACTAAAATTCAGTTGACTTAACCGCACTTTGTTGTGAAAACAAATGTTCAGTTGTACCAACCGACCAAAATTTGGAATTTGAGTCGTATTAACCGAATTTCAATTGGTAAATAGCAATATTTTTCTCTGCGTGTACGAATTGTCAAATTATTGTAAATTCTTTTGGAAATTGCAATTTTGTATCATCAACACAGCAAATAGTAGATATGGATTGACAGGAATGGATAGCAAGTGAATCTGGCTTTAATTAACCAAAAAATTAACCCTTTCACTACCCTTGTAAACTAGAGTGTACACATTTTTAAAAAAATATAATATATAAACTATGATAATGAAATAAAACTTTATATTTTTGTTTAATATGTTCAGTAGGATATTGGTCATTGAGAAAAACATTATATGCACAAATTGTTCATGCGGCCAATAAAGTAGTGATTTTTGTTAACAAACTCCTATTTTTTTAATAAGCCTTTATCTTCCAAAACACGGGCGTTTGGTGTATCTCCTAAATTAGCAAAGCCAGAATCTCAAAATTTGGCACGTAGATTCATTTAATTTAATTACCAAAACAAAGTAAAACAAAGCATTATTGGTTATTAGCAGACTTGGGCGACGTCAATTACATTTCAAAATCGTTCACATATGAAAATTTTCTATATCATTAATAATATCAGACCTACACTCACACTTGTGAGCTTAATCGCTTCCTTGGAAAATTTGTAAAATCTTTAATACCAAACATGGGGATTAGTAACAACATCTGGGTATTTAATTACAGGGCAATTACTCAATTACACCCAATTACATGTAATTGAACATAAAAAAGTAATTGGCCTGTAATTAAATACCCAGATATTGGAATTATGTCCCATGTCTGATATTGACAAAATTGAAAATTTCCCAAGGAAGCGTTTAAGCTTACAAATGTGAGCGTAGGTCTGAAATTATTAATGATATAGAAAAATTTCACAGTAAACGATTTTGAAATGTAATTGACGTCGCCCAAGTCTGGTTATTAGAATGTTTTAGTAGAAAAACTGGGCTGAAAAGTTTCAAAAATACGATCTGCAAACTCATTTTTTGGCGGGCAGAGGGAGGGGTAGAGACCATATATGTAAAACGTTTTCTTTATAATTTAAGGACCCCTAATAAGAATCTGAAGTCAAAATAGAAATATATACACAAACAAAAAATCGGTAGTGAAAGGGTTAATATTTCGCTAAGTTTTAAAGTAATTAGATAGTTATCAGTTCTTAAAGACACAAACGTTTTCAAATTCGACGTGTTTCACGGATTTTGATAAAAAAAAATTTAACATTGTTTGGCGATATGTTGTGCAGTAATTTTGGTTCACTAATGCAACTTAAATGGTGAAAAAAAAAATTGCGTTTCATGCGGCAGTTTGTTGACCCGAGAGAGCGATTTTAACTATTGTTTTTACAGTTTTGGATATCCCGTGGTGATAGGAAAACATTTTGCAAAATAATAGTTATAACCCTAATGTTCATATTTATTTGTACTAAATTCAGTATATGAACGTATGCAATTTATTTTTGCAGACAAAACAATCAAAGCAAAAAAAAAATAAATGTCTGTTCTAATATCAATTGTCGCTAATTGCCAACACCAAAGTGAACTGATGAATCGAGTGAGTATGAAGTCGTCGCCATTTCAGGGACACAATTGGCACAGAAAAATGCATTTTTCGAATTTTCACTCATACACAATCTGTTTTGTATTATTCTTCTTCGTTCTAATAATGTACCAATGACCATCATTATTGAAATAATCAGCCACCACTATTACCAGCGCCGCACTATGGAACAGCATATTAAGAATGATTTTTGCAAAAAAATTGGTATATGCGATGATTTTTGTCAATGAATAAATGAAGATCCGGGAAGACAAATTTGCATTTTTCCTTTTTTTATTGCCGTTTTTCTTCGATTGACTGATTTGAAATGCTTATAACTTTTGCATTTTTACAGCCTTTTATTTTATTTAGTTTTTAAATGATAGTATAACTTATAAATTTTTTTTAGTGGGCTTTGTGGTGTAATGGTTAGCGCGTTGGACTGTTACACAGATATTCCTGGGTTCGATTCCCAGTACCGACAACAACTGTTTAAAAAATAAATGTATATGAGTTTTCTACCCCTCATATGTATCGCAGCGCCCGCCTTCGGTGTTCCCATAGCACTTAACCCCACCGAAGTAAAATAATGAATCAGGGCTATGAACCAAAAAACAAAGCTTCAATAAGTTCGCCAGCTCTCCATCAGGTGGCGAG
Source organism: Delia radicum (assembly GCA_021234595.1). NCBI lineage: Eukaryota > Metazoa > Arthropoda > Insecta > Diptera > Anthomyiidae > Delia > Delia radicum. Next base: position 156,180,340 of record CM037851.1, on the reverse strand, counting down.
CAACAACTGTTCTAAGACTTATCATCTCGCGCAATTACAGTGTTGCCATGTTGGAAGCCCTTCATCATTCCCCCTCTTTCACCTCTCTACTATCCCCTTTCCAAAGAAAGCAACATATTAAATAATAGGAAGAATTTCCTGAGTGTTGCTTCTCTTTAAAAAAAAAAAAAAAATCACATGCCTGAAATTAATTTTGAACGCAGTTTTGATGTACTCAAGAAAACAAAAATTTGAATACCAATATTGCCAATTTAGTGGGTTAGGGTTGCCATTTAAAATATTTAATATATGGGTTAAACATCTCTTCGCAAAAAGTCGCACAAAAGCTGAACAATTATGAATGTGTCCCTTATTTTTTCCTTTATCACATTTCCAAATTTTATTAAGATCGGAAAGAACCCACCTGGACACTACCTTTGTAAGTATGAGAAGTGACACACTTTACGTCCATTTTCATGTTGGCATTTAATGCCTATTTTCAAGAAAAATTACAAAGACAAGTAAAATTGTATCTTACTATACATTATGTCATACTTAACTATATTAAATTGCACAAAACTGGATCACATTATACAAGATCATATAATATTTCTTTTACTCGTAATATCTTCAAAGTAAAACATTCCGAGTGAAAGTAATATTATATAAACTTGTATTATGTGATCCAGTTTTATAAAATTTAATATAGTAAAGTATGAAATTATACATAGTAAGATGCAGTTTTAATTGCCACTGTAATTTTTCGTAAAACGGCATATTTAATTGTGTCTTACGTTATTAGACGGGCAATATATATTTTGAGAAGCAGCATTAAATTAATATATTGGATTAAACAAAACAATGTATTGAACCATGTAAAAAAATATATATATTTTTATAATATCCTACTCAAAATTTTAACATAAATTCGAAAATTTTCATTGAAATAGGTATTAAAATTATCTTAAATGGACATCAAAATAACGATGTCCCTTAAAATAACGACTTGTCGACTTTCGTTCATTACACCCGCCAGTGTTATTGCAAATGGTTCCAAATTAAAGAATCGATTTCTTTTTTTTGAAAAATGTTAGCCCGTGCCGCAAGACTGTCGAAAATTTCTCATTTTGGATAATGGTAGTAGTAGTATTATTAAAAATTCCTAAAGTTCGAAATTTCGAAAAATTTTATTTTGTGTTTCATTTATTCATTTAATATACTCAAAATTATTGAAATATGGAATTCTGACTTCATCGGATTTAATACAAATGCAAAAAAGTCTTTTTTAAATTAATTTTAAACAGTTTTTAAAATGAAAATAGCTTATTTTGTCAAAAATTTAACAAAATTTGACAGCTTTCATCATCGTTTAATAAATTTATCTGAGTTGTCATCTGATTTAGTTTTTGGTATAGCACCTTTTGTTGTAGCTATTGCTGTCTGATGCTGTGTTGTGTGGGTTTCGATCTGACTAAAGCCCCGTTCACAGAATCACACAAGTGTGTTCTACATGTCAGAAATGTGTTATATGAAGCAAATGTTTAATGTATGTAAATACAAATTTTACACACATATCAAAGTGTCGACCCACGATATTTAAAAATATCGACACACATTTAAAAATATCGACACACATTTCAAAATATCGACATATTTTTTGACAAGCTTTAGTTTTTGTAATACAGTGGATCACTGATATAATGAACACCGGTTTTAACGAAAAAATAACGATCGATTTTTCTGGTCCCAACGCATTTAATAACATATTTCATAGAAAATAATACCGTTATAACGAACATCGTTTATAGCGAACTTTTTATATAAGGAACTAATTTTGTGAACTCTTTTACGAATTTTCATACAAATTTTTACGCTTATAACGAAACAAATAAAAATCGAGATTTTTAAATGTAAAATGCTCTGCAAAAAATAACAAAGAAATATTTAAAACCTAGGAGATTAAAAAAAATTGTATTATTTTATTAATTTTTGGAAAATATTTACCACGCTTATAGCGAGCTTCGCTTATAACGAACTAAATTTTTAACACCCTACGAGTTCGTTATAACTGGGCTCCACTGTATTTCAAAAAGTTACCACATGTCTTAACACAAGTGTTGTGTTATACACAAATAAAATTAAACAAAAAATAAAATCAACAAATGGTGGAAAAACAAATTATTAGAAGAACAAATAGCTGTTTAAGCCCCGTTTACATTAATCACACATGTGTTTATGCTTTACTTCACACAAGTATAAGGAAAAGTGTGATACAATTCTCTGTCTGTCAAAAAAGTATAAACGAAAAATCTTTTGGTTGTTCTGGCTGTTATCGACACACACAAAAAATACATTTAAACAGATATTTTGTTTTCGAATTATTTATTTTTTACCCCATTTGTTGATTTTAATCTTTGTTTTCTTTTGTCTTAACACAAGTGTATAACACAACACTTGTGTTAAGACATATGGTAACTTAATGAAATATTTCAAAAAATAAAGCTGGTCAAATAATGTGTTTCGATATTTTGATATTTGTGTAACCAATTGTGTTCACATACATTATACATTTGCTTTATACAACACATTTCTAACATGTATAACACACTTGAGTGATTATGTGAGCGGTGCTTTAAATGTATTTTTTGTGTGTGTTGATAAGAGCCTAAACAATGAAACGATTTTCGTTTATACTTTTTTGACAGACAAACAGACAAACTTTTCATTATACTTGTGTTAAGTAAAGTATAAACACATGTGATAATGTAAACGGGGCTTAAGAGAGTTGTTCAAGTTTACACTCTTAGAATAAATAAACTATTATTATATTGGGTGACATCCCCATATACAAGTAATGGGAATTGTAATGAGAAATGTAAGTACTTGTCATTACAAAATATGTGGTTATATAACTCAACATCTGGCAGTTATCAAAACTTGTTTAATCTTGAGTTAAAAATATATAATTTCCCTTACCAATTTTCTTGAATTTCATCCCATAGTGCACACCGCCAACTAGTATACATGTTCAAATATTCACATATGTATGTCTAAGCCTTTAAATCTTGTGGTGGTATTAATTTTAAGTCATTTTGCTATATTATTGGGATTTAAAATGCATTCGATTCATAAGATTTTTTTTTTTCTATTTATTGCTTAATTGATTGTTTTGATTTCGTGGCGGAATTGAAAGCAACAACTACAACACATTGTATGATATCTTTTTTTTTTAATTAATTGAAATTCTGCAATTGGTTAGTATTTTTTTTTTTTTTTTCTTTGTGCGCACTTTTTTTTTGCATTTTCTAATCACTTAAAGTACACTTAAGCTGTGGCGCCACATTTTTCATATACGTGCATAAATATGTCAGTTTTTGTTTAGAAAAATCAATTGTTCTCAATTTGATGGGCCAATCAATGCAGGAGTTTGAAGTGCATTTGATTTATTTATATATTGTGATATTAAACATCTATCATAATTTAAAGTATGTACCAATGCTATGGCCTACACTCAAAAAAACAAGTCAGTAAAGTCAGCAAATTTTTTTGAAAAATATTGGTAATGCTAGTAAAATCTCTCAGCTCGCTGATTTTCAGCAAAAAAATTAGTAAATGCAGCAAAAGTTTTGCTAACATTTAGTTGATTAAAAAAATTGTAAAGAAAAGTATACTTTAGTTAATTTATTTGCTGAATACCCTAAAAAAATGTTTGTGATTCTTAAAAAAAAAATTACAATACATTAAAAAATAAAAAAAATAACCATAGTTACATTGACGACATGAATTAATTTAATATCTGAAAATATATTGAAATAATTATATACAACATAAACAAAAATATATTTCAAGTACTTACATCCATGGTGACAATTTTGAATGTAACCAAATGCCGTAGATAATTCTTGAAAGAAAACAAAATAAAATAACAAAATATAACATACACATAAACATAAACATACCTGCAAATAGAGAAATGAAACATAAAAAATTACCGATGCTGTGTGTCCTTATTTTTCGCTTTAGCATAGAATAAATAAAATTACATCTAGAGCAGGGTTGTCAGATTATTGAGCGTTTTTCGCCAAACAGAGTAATGAAAATCATCAAAAAACGCCAAAAAAAAAATTTATTATTGCATTAAAAGATTCGCCAAAAAAAAAAAGAAATATGAACAATTTGGAGATTTTTTTTAACCATTTTAGATAGTTTGTCTAAAAAAATGGATTTTTTTTTTGTAAATCTTTTTTTTTAATTTGCTAACCTTTCTGTTTATTCAAAAATTTGTTACATTTTTTTTTTTGTCTCAACACTTCTAAATTTTGAGTGCCTCATCTATAATTCTGGTACACAGAATTATTTTATTATTATTATTAATTAATAATCATATAATTACAAATTATATACTATTACCCTAACCGAGCACTAGCTATTATGGCTTTCGGCGCGTTGTAGCGAAAACAGACCAGTGCCTCTGGTGGGAATCGAACCCACGACCCCCGCACTGATAAGCCAGCACGCTACCAACTAGACTACCGGAGCGCACTATAAGTATTTATTAAAACAATTAGCTACAAGAAAACAATACAAATTTAATGTATAATTTTATAATATAAAAAAGTGTATAGCCAAAAAATTTTGTGAAGCAGAGTACCAAACCGTATAGTCAATATTAATTTTATTCTCCGAAAAAAATTCTCAACAATCTCCAAATTACTTACACATAAAAAATCGTTACCAAAAAAAACTGATAAAATACCAACTTAACAAGACATTTTGAAAACAATATGGGAAATTTTGCAATTTAAATTTATATTCTGGTAAAATTAATCAAGTTTTTTAATAGTTTATGCGAAAAATCCAATTCTGTTGATATATTTCCAGATTTCTGGTAGGAATTTTGTGTGTGTTGAGTCGCCAAGAAAATCGCTATTTACTAGAAAAATCGCCATTAAAATCGCCCGTCGCTGTTTAAAAAATTAAATAGCCAAACGAGTTTGAAAACCGCAACGTTTGGCCAGAAATCGCCATATCTGACAATCCTAATATAGAGTATCGGTCATACTCACCTAGAAATTCAGCATCAGCATATTAAAGCTGAAACATGTTACCACATTTTGTTGCTCTTGCCGTTTTTCAATACTCGTTAATGTGATAAAAATACATAAACTAGTGTTTTGTTTAATACAACTAAACAATTTTAAAGGCAATTTCATTGTACGAAATGCTGATAGCCGAAACTCACCTTTGTTTCAACTGTGACCTGCTTGTGTGAGAATGACCTCTAATTTAGGTAATTACTTTATGGCTGTAGTCTGTCTATCTGAAGGTATATTTGTTTGCAATTTAACCACATTCCATAAATTACCACTCTAAATTCTTAGTTTACAAATACACATTTTATTTTTATTAAATTTAAATTTAATGTCTTAAATTTAATTAATAAACTATTTCTTTTTCAAGACGGAATCAACACACTATTTTAATTTTTTATATATCCACAAGTTATATGTACTGTATACATTGTTGTTGTTTTTTTTGAATAACATATAAATACAAAAATCTTTCACAGTTGATTTTTGCAATACAGTAGTTTTGATTTAACTGCCTTTTACTTACGTGCACTTTTCACATAACTGCACAAAATTTTGGTTTCGTTGTTATTTTACAAATTACGTATGCAATTGCCTTCATTAAGTGCACTGTGTATACCTGCGCATTTAAAATAAGTGCCTCATGTTTCTGGCAGTTGTACATTATTTTCATACAAAAGATCGCCGTTAGCTGCCTCTTATGTTTTGCTTACTTAGTTAGTTAGGTTAGTTAACGCTTGTACCTACATAAATTTGTATGTAAAAACCTTATAAAATTTTTTATGAATGTTTTTTATTTTCGTTTTGTTGTTTTTTATATAAATTCTATTGTATGAAATAAACAATTAATAAAAATAAATTAAATCATATCTGGTCTTTGCAGTTTTCAAACAATTTAGTTTACCTGCACTTTAAGGCAGGTAACCAATTTGAGTTAGCAGCTCTTTTGGCTTACCTGCACAAAAATTCGTGCAGAAGTTGGTTGTGCAGCTAAGTCAAAACTACTGTAGTTGTAATTTTCCTTGTATGTACTACATCTTGACATGCGGGGACATCTGCTCCATTCTGCGTACATCTATCAATCTGGTTGCACATTACTCATCAGCGCAATTTTGGGTAGCAAACAAATTAGTAAAACATTAGTAAAATATTAGTAAAACATTAGTTTAAAATAGCTAAGGGTTAAATAAGTATAACTAAGATTTTAGCTGAGAACACAATTTCAGCAAAATATAACTTGCTGAAAAATAATATACTTGATTTACAAGAAGTTAAACGAATTTTTCTACTAACTTATTTTTTTGAGTGTAGATTGACTTCTTAAGTGTCATACTTCAACACACTCAGTTTTTCTTCTTTTTTTTTTGCAAAATTGTACTTCAAAAAAAGATTCATTATAAAAATTAGTTAGATGGAAAATATTTGAACAGCAATTCACATTTGACATTATTAATTACGATGCAGTCAGAAATTCTTGTTGCCCATTTTATATCCCAATTGATCTAATTCCGTTAAAAGCAGTAAAATGTTTCAGAAAAGATGTCAAAAGTATATCGTCCCAATCAACAATTTGAATGTTATTCCCTTGAGTAAGTCAATTAAAAAAAAAAATAATAACCCTACCCAGTGTAGAAAAGCATAACCAGGTGGGTATAATGGGTTATATAATCCCGTATCTTATAAAAGTACACACCTAGAAATAAACCTGTAAAAAAAAGCTGCTAAAAATTAAATAAAATGCGTAAGTAAGTAATTAAAAAAAACAAAAATTAAATCTGTTGAATTTACAAATATTTAGTTATATTTGAAATATTTTTGTGAAAGGCGTGTTAGAAAAGAATGAGTGTATTTTCTAAAAATCATAACTACATTGTAAATTTTAAATTATTTCTGAATCAGACTGCGCAGTTTCTGGTATTGAACCTTCGTCAGTGACCCTGTTTTTTTTTTTTTTGAATAATGTAATATTTGTTATGTTTTTATTTGTTCAAGAATTACAATTACTTTCATCTGTTCATATAACGTTTCGCTACATAAGCAACAGTTTCGCAGTTATAAATAAATGTATGAAGAAAAAAAAATATTTATTGCCAAAAAAAATTTAAATTTTTTTTTAATTCATAAATAATCTAAAACGGTAAAAAGTGTCAAGTTCTATTAAATGCTATTTTCAATTAACTAAAATTAGTATCGAATATAACTAAAATTTTCTAAAGTTAACAGATTTATTTTTGCAGTTCTTACAATATTTTATTAATATTTAGCAAAAAAAAATCTGTTAATTAGCAGTTTTTTGTGCAAGGTAATTTTTAACTATTTTTTTGCACGTTTTTCAGCTATTTTTACAGGTTTATTTCTATGAGTGTAACTACTTACTTTTCCCATTACAAATCTTATTACATTTAAAAAAATATTTTATTATTAATAATTTTTTTAAATAAAAGTGCTCTTATGGGAATCGAACCTGGAACTACAGATTGCCACTCAACAGCCCAACCATTTTATCTATCTCGGAATGTTACACTTGATAATAGGCTGTTCAATCGGTTAACCGTTACTCGATTAATTGATGAATTTTATTCAAACAACTATTTGAGTAAACTAAAATGGCCAATTTCGAGTAACGATTAGCTCGAACAATTTTGGTCGATTATTCGAGTTAACCGAGTAAATCAAAACATATTCTATTTCAGTTTATATTTTTTAAAAATAAAAAACTAAAATTGTTTCGTATTTTTATAGTTTTTTTTACAAAACTACATTCACACTGAAGCCGAAAATACATTTTTTTTTTTGTACAAATTTAGGTTTCGAATTGCAAACAAATTTTAAAACGGTAACGTATTTTGGTGTTAAATAAGAACGTAGTATAAAATAAAGGGTAATATGGCAGTTAAAGTGTTAATTTACATATTATATTGTATATGTGTTGTAGGGCTATAATTTTTTAAGTGGCCCCACAATACAGGCAATCTGTACTGATAAAAAATATTTTTTTGTTAATTTTGGAGAAAAAACGTTTGGCACCGAGACCAGTGCCTAAACTATCGATTACTTTTTTTTTTATCAATTTCTTAAGATATTTTTAAAATATCCTTGAACAATTAAAGACATTATTATTATGAAGGGTCGAAACTATAAAAAAAAATTTAAGACCAGAAGGTCCGATTGCCATAAATTAAGTGAAGTTTTTATGTATCTAAATATTAAACAATAAATAAAAATCGCAACAATCGCAAAACAATTGATTGTGTTAAATTTTTTGCAAGGTTCGAATTGTAATGAACTCATCATAATTTTATGGTGTTACAACTCAGATTGGGCCGTTCTCCCTTTTTTCAATTCGGATCTATATTCAACTTAATTAAATAAATTAAATGTTTATAAAATTTATATGATTTTTATTCTATATTTTTTCGAGGCATAGACTGCATGCCATAATTTTTTTGATACATATTTGCAAAAAATTCTAAAAGTTATATCTCTAATGTTTTCTTAAAGTCGAAACTTTATGAAAACGAAATAAAATAATGTAAAACCCCTTAATTGTATATTGTTTTAGAAGATATTGTTTATTTTAAATTAATTGCCCAATTTTTTGTTTATAATTTTGAAAAATACATTTCGGAACTCCTGATTTTGTATTTATTTTGTATTTCATTATGAATTTTTATTGAAAAATTAATGATATAAAAATATTGAAATTATTCGAGTTACTCGAGTAATTTTAAAACCTAACTCGATTACTCGAGTAAGTTAGAAACCTCAAAATCGAATTACTCGTTTACTCGAACAAAACGAATCCCGAGTAATTTGAATACCCTAATAGATACCCTAATAGATAAATGATTTGCTGGTGGTGAGTATACTTGCGTGCATCATTACTCACCACTAAAGGTTGAAATAAACAAAATCGAACTATTTTAAAATCGTTGTTTATTTTCAAAAATACTTGACTAATCAAAATAAAATTTGTGATTGAAGTAGGATATTATCTTTTCATTTTATTTTAATAAAAAACTTTTAGAAGTTAATATAGTTTTGTTAAAAAAGGATTCAGAGCTTAATCGAACAAAACTTATTCTGCACGAATATAATAAAAATAAATGTGTTTCCATACGTTTTATAGCAAAAAATGTTAAATTACAATATTCCACTGTAAAAAAAGCTACTAAAAACGTTAATGAGCGCTTGTCCATTAAAAGAAAGCGTGGAAGTGGTTGTGACCATGGCCAAAGGGATCATAGGTAATGGGAGCTTTTAAAAAGGATCCTATCATTTTAATTCCAGCAGTCTCACGATTTCTCAAGAAATTTCAAAACTTGTGCAGAATGCCAAAAAGCTTAATGGACTCAAGTGTTATAAAGCTTAAATATGTTCAGACAGGAACGCAAAACAAAATTTATCAGCATAAACACGCAATCCGACGCCTTTACGACAAACAATTAACAAAATATAATTGCGTGATAATGGATGATGAAACATATTGCTTTGCAAAACTTCCGGTACATAGCATGACAAAACTTGTACACAGCATGTAGTCGTGTTGATGCTCCCGATCAATGTAAACAGAAAATTAAGTCCAAATTTCCAAAAAAAAAAGTACTTGGGTTAGCAAACAATTCAAGTCCTTTCTATACAACTGATACAATAAATGGCGAAATTTATTGAGAAAAATGCTTAAAAGGCAGCTGTGACCATTTGTAAGATCTCGCATTACAAAAGCCTTACTTTGGCCTGACCAAATCAGTTTTCATTGTGCAAGGGTCACAATTGAATGGTATAACAACAACAAAATCAACTTTGAACAAAAAGAACACAATCCACCAAATTGTCCAGAACTACGTCCAATAGAAGAATATTGGTCAATTATAAAGGAACTTTAAAAAAAAAAAACAGAATGACAATGTCAACTGCAGAAGAGTTCAAATTTAACAGCCAGAAATGTGCATGAAAGCCTCGTGCAAAAACTAATGGCACTAATTTGGAAAAAAATGCGGTTTTTTTCTTACCAATCGACTTGTAATAATGTTTTTTTACATTTTGGTAGTTTCTATAGATTGTATAATAAAATATAAAAAACATACTTCAAAAGCTATCTTGGATTTATTTTCGTTTAGAAAACAAAGTGGTTCGATTTTGGTTATTTCAACCTTTAATGCTCTAGAATAAATATTAAATAAATAATATTAAGATTTAAGGCACGTACTGAAATTGAATTATTTTACTTAATAAACTAAAAAATCAAATGAGAATTTATAAAAATATTTTTGAAATGAAATTAAAAATGTAATTATTACTAATACATAAACATTTATAAAAAACAGAACTACACAGTCGGCAGTGTTGGCAAAACGTCGGTTATGTGTTGACAGTGGTCAACCGTTGGTTTGAGCAAACTTGCCACCGTTGGCATAACGTTGGCAATTAAAAAAATTTGGGGCTTTTAAAATAGCTTAAATTAAATTTTGAGAATGTGTATAATAAAAAATATTAAAAAGCAGGAATACAATTCGCACTTAATCTTATACATTGAATTATAATAAAATATAAAATTGAATTATAATAAAATATAAAAAAAATGCTTCTAATTGACTGTAATATTGGTAAAAAGAATCTTGGCAAAGAATTTTGCGGGTGGTACTGATCATGCACATGATTTGTAAACAAAATAGTGTTTTCCTGGTACAATATTAATTGTAATTTTAAGACGGTGGGGTTTACAAAAAACAACAACAATATGTTGGTTAGAGTGTCCCAAAAAAACATTTCTTGAGCTACGCACAAAGGTACCTCAAATAATGAAAGAAAGTGTGTATCATAATATATTGATAAAATTTCAAAATCCTACGACTACTGGAAGGCGGTGCAATGCGATCATTTGTGTTGGCTATTTCAATCAAAATCTTAAAATTTGTTATCTTCCTTTCGAGTTTGATAAGCATGTGCGTTTGAGCTCTATCAACGGAAAAAGTGTAATTTTTGATCAAAATGCTCGGATTTTTCACCTTCCTGAAAATATATTTTTTTAATACTTTAAAGATACCTAAACACACTACTGCTTGCAAAAAAAAAATTAAGATAACAGCAAAATCTTAGTAGATTCAGCAAAATTTTTGCTAACACTTAGTGGAGTAGAAATTAAAAAACCATTGCAAACAAATAATAAAATTTTTGCTGAATATTAGTAGACTGAAAAAATCTCAAAAAATTTATAAAAAAATTATACTTAGTTAATTTATTTTCTGAAAATCATAAAACATGTGATTCTTTTAAAAATAATTTACAATTTACAAAATAAATTAATTAATAATCATATAATTACAAATTATATAGTATTACCCTAACCGAGCACTAGCTACTATGGCCTTCGACGCGTTGTAGCGAAAACGGACCAGTGCCTCTGGTGGGAATCGAACCCACGACCTGGGCTACAAAACATAAAAATGTTCATACTCGCACATTGACGACATGAATGATTGCAATATCTAAAGAAAATATAAATAATTATTTTTTACACAAACAAAATTTTTTTTTCAACTGTCTAAATGATGTTATCTTTTAAAGGACCGCAAATGTCGCAGATAGTTATAGAAACGAAAAATAACAAAATATGAAATATACAACCCTTTTTTTGCAATAAGAAAAAGTATCCATAAAAATCTACCTAAGATGTGTGTCTTTCGCTTTAGTCTGTCTACATGCTATATATTTGTTTACATTAATCTTTATTAAATTTAAATGTTTTATTTTGTATTATTATTTATATATTATTTGTTCTACAAATGACTTACATTTACATTAAAAATAATGAAACTGTATTACAACCCAAACAACTACATATTTTTAAAGCAGAAGTTCCCTGAGTGTATGAAAAACAAATACTAACATCTTCCATGGTTGATGTTTGTATATGTCTCACTAGAGTTGTACTTTTTAGTACTATTTTCCTCGGCACTACTACATCTTGACCTACTACTATATCTAATACACTACTAATTCATTTTGCGTATATCTTTCAATCAGGTTGTCGTCCACACTGTCAATGTGCTAAACAGCTAATTCTTTTAGCAAAATAAATTAGTAAAACATTAGTAAAATATTACTAAAACATTAGTTCAAAACAGTTAAGAGCTCAGTAAGTATAACTAAAATTTTAGCTGAAAACATAATGTTAGCAAAAAATTTGTTGAAAAATAGTATACCTGATTTACTAGACGTTTTACTAACTTATTTTTTTGAGTGTAAATCAATTATATTTTCACAAATCCCTCCAAATTTGTCCACAAAACCCCCTAGATTTACTTTACTACCAAAAGAATTCCCATAATAATACTGATTCCTAAAATGTTCTAATTTTTAAGCTTTCATTTTAAATTCTGCTAATAAATATGTTAAAACACATTAATTTCGTTAGAATGTTTATTCTTGTTATAGTCAAAATCTGAAATTTTAATTTACCAGCTCAATGCAGTGCTTAAAATTACACCAACAGTCTAAGAAAAGTTAAAATTTTGTCAAACATTTCACAAAAACAATAATCAAACTGAAAATTTAATTTTTATAAAGGCAAAATTACCAAGATTACCTGCTGTCTTAGATTCTCTTTAAGCTATGTAAACTCACAAAAAAAGCCCGTACAAAAAGTTGAAAATTCAGCTACGACATTAGAAAATAGTACCAGAATTTGCGCCAGCAGAATTTTCTATGAAGTTGAGAAACACAGTGACCTAAGTTTAAGAAAAACAAACAGTTATTCTTCAATTAACTGAAAAGTTACCTAAATCAACAGAATTTTCAAGCTGACTTAATAGAAATTTTCAGCTAAAAAGGTGTTTCCGGATCTGACTTGATACAGGATAATAATCGATGCGCAAAAATACAAATAAATGTCAAAATAACCAAAAATTTTGTAAAATAAACGAAAATTTGCTCATTTTACAAAAGATGTTGTTTTGACATTTTTTTTTCGTATTTTTAGCATGGATTATTATGAGTGTAAATTATTAAAGAGTACTTAATAAGTACGCAGTAACAATTGTTGGTCCATTTGCCCTTTCTCGCTTAGTTTACGAGATATAACCTATTTTATGATTATAACATAAAATATGAGCAAATAGCGCCATCTACAACTGGCACTGATAGCGGAGTCACAAAAAAGTAATGGTTTGAAAATAATTGTGTGTTAAATTAACTAACAAAATTTGTAAATTTGAGAATCACGAATTACTAAGTTTCAGCTCAAAAAATAGTTCAAATACGGATGAACGTTAGATAACTTATAACTTCAGCTAAATAACTGATTAAAACGATAACAACAGAAAAAATTAGCACAACTATATGAAAACCCGTTTAACGGACTTTTGAACTAACTTTTTTTTATTAGTGTATTCAAACTTTTTGCCTACATCGAAAATTCATGAATATGGGGCATACTTTTAGGCGTGTATTATTAACAGTCAAGGCAAATAAAAGAGTTGCGTTTTTATAAAAGAGTTTGATTTCGTATATTTTTTTACCAAAGTCACAATATAAGTTTACAAAAACTAAAACTTTAAGTAAAACTTAAAATATAATTATAATAATAATTTGGCATATTACTATAATATTAAACAATAATAAAATATAACTAAGGCAAACATTTTTCGCTTTTTTTTTTCGTAAACTTAACATTAAAAGTAAAAGATCTATATATTACAATACACACACTTACTCGAACTAATATCAAAAGTTATTTACAAAAATTATATAAATTAAAATTTAAAATTTATATAATTTAAAAGGCAAGATCATCTCAATTTAAGCTTCTTAAAAAAAGTTACTTATTCACACACGTTTAGTTATCTTAACACGTAAACCATCTTTGGGACGTAAAATCAATTCACCCAATAACGTTAAATCTTCACGTCTATCGACAGCTTCAATTTTATAGTTACGCAAAACTGTAGAAATTACGGCCTTTTCTTCTAAAATGGCAAATTTCTGACCAATACAATTACGTGGACCAGCACTGAAGGGTATGTAGGCGAAGGGATGACGACCGGCACAATTTTCGGGCAAGAAATTATCAGGATTAAATTGTTCGGGTTTGGGGAAAATGCGTGGATTACGATGCAACATGTAGGTCATAATTATGGCAGTAGTACCAGCTGGAACTTTGTAATCACCTGGAATAAAAGAGGAAGATTTGTAGAGTCAAATTTGCATTAAACAAAAAAGGAATATTTTTATTTAAACAGAATTATAGCGATAATTTCAAAATAATACACCTGCAATTCATAAGAAAATTGCTTCTAATTTTAGGCCAAAAATAAAATTTGGTTAAAAATTAATAAAACTTCAAGCAAAAGCTTTTAAGAGACTTTTTTCTCTTTGTATATCAATACAATATAATAATAGCTCACTCACTCACTGGCTGACTCAAAATCTCCCAGCCTATACCGCTGGGGATCTAGGAACTTGAAATTTGGCATGTAGGTCCATCCTACAGTGTAAACGTCCGCTAAGACGCGCTTTAAGGAAATTTCTACGGGTAGGGGTGAAAAGTCTACCCTCGGCGGCCTGACCAAACCCCTTAGGATAGAAAGCTGAAATTTTTAATATGTGCTTTTTATAATATGACGTTGGTATAGTACTTTTTGGAATTTGCACAGTAATGTTTTCCCCTTTGGCGGCCTGGCCAAACTGCTTAAGCTAGGAACTTGCAATTTGGTACGATCGTTTCTAATCAGGAGTAGACATCTGTATAGAGTGGATTTTTGTAAACTTGGTATGTGGGTACTTAACACGAGTAGATATATGTATAGCGCTTTCACTTTTTATAGGAAAATTCAAATTTTTAACGCTTTTTCTAACAATTTTATATTTTCTACCTGAAATATTTTAAATATATTTTTGGGGGAAGTGTTTTTATTTGTGTTCTAAACTAAATTATATATTTAAAATTCCCTGTCATTTATATTTTAGGCCCTTCATTTTGATTTTTTTTTACAATAATAACCATTTTCTGTAATCCATTTTCAAAATTTAGTTCATTGTTTAAAATAAACCACAAAATTAAAAATATCTGATATTTTAATTTTGTATATGACTTATATTTCACAAGAGTTTTTTGATTATATATTACCATATTTTGATTTGTGACGAACTCTAATAAGTATATTAACACTTTCTCTCAAAATTCAATATTTAGGCAAATAGTTGTCACCCTAATTATAATAATATCACATGCAGTTTCAATTCGGCCTTAAACTTTAGACTCAAAATAGTTTAATGCAATGATAGAATTATCTGCATGCTATCGATGAATTTTTGCATTACATCTACACTGAGGATATTATGTAGGTAAAGACGACAGCAATTTCAGCTAAAAACAAATGAAATTTCACTGGAAGAAAGGACGGCGTACATTTTAGTAAATTCAACTAGCATTTGTCATTTCTTTTTACTGTTCAAATAATTACTAACAGTTGCAGTAAAAATGAACCACATATGTTAGTAAAAAATAAGAAAATATATTAATTTTTTTAAAAAACAAAAAACTACTGTAAAAAATTAATGTAAAATCATAAAACAGTCATTTGATGTGGTTTGTTTTTTTAATAAACCACAAGGTTAGTAGAAAATTTAATTTGATCTATAAATGACTGACATTTACATTAAAAATAAAAAAAAAAACTATATTTCAATCCAAACAACTACATATTTTTAAAGCAGAAGTTCCCTTAGTGCATGAATTCCCAGGCAGAATTGTTGGCAAAGCGTCGGCGACTTTCGGTTATGCGATGGCAGAACGTGGGATTAACAATCTTGACAGTATTGTCCTGTTACCCGATTGATAACATTTGAAAACCGTTAGTTTTATTGTAGTTGCCACCGTTTGCAAAAATTTGGCGCTTTTAAAATAGCTTAAATTAAATTAAATTTGTGAAATATGTGTAATAAAACATATTTAAAAAGCAGCAATACAGTTCATTATTAATCTTATACATTATATTTAAATGTGTGAAATGTAATAAAATAATAAAAAAAATCTTTCTTATAATAATGGTAAAAACAATATTGGCAAAGAATTTTGCTTGTGGTACTGGAAAAACACATGATTTGCAAACAAAATAGTGTTTTCCTAGTACAGTATAAGGAGTATCTTTGGTATTTTTTAACACACTGGCATTTACAAAAATATCAGTGGCCAGTACTATTTTTTTGGAACGGTTTGCAATTTCTACCTGGGTTGTCAATGGAACTCGCATATTGAATCTTCTCATGAAATTAATGCAGTTTCTTTTATAAAACTTTATACAAATTCGTATTATTTATTAAAAATTTCATAAGCCTATTGAAAAAGTTGCATTAAAAACAATTTCATTAAAACTATGAAGGTTTTACATGAAGTTAAAGAAATTTTTCATTCACATTGTGAAGAAAACTTCATTAGTTTAGTGAACAAATTTAAATTAAACTCGTTCAGGGAGTTCTCTCTGTATGGTTGCAGATTCTTGGGTAATTAAAAAATAGTAAATCGGTTGGTGGATCTACAAAATCGAAACAAATTTAAACTAAATAGCATTTTATGTTGAGTGTCACTTACCAATTTGTACATCTTCACCAATTGAACGACCCATCATTGGTACAGAGGGGAATAAACGTAAAGCATCCTTAATACAAAATTCTAAATAACGCATATCTAAAAGATTTTTCATGGTCGCTGGAGTATCACGATCATCCCCAAAGATCGATTCCAATTCCTCATAGACACGTTCTTGATACTCTGGATGACAACCCAGCAAAAAGAGCGTCCATGATATAGCAGCCGATGTTGTGTCGTGACCTTCAAACATAAATGTATCGACCTCTTCGCGAATATCGTCATTGGACAATTGCGTGCCATTCTGTGAGTATTCAATCAGTAAATCCAAGAAAGCTAAACGTTTCTTTTTACCCAAATCATCATAGGCATCGGGCATATTATTATTGTTATTATTATTCAACATATTGTCAAGTAATTCCGCCTTACGTTCACGTATCACCATGTTTGAGAAGCCATGTAATGTATCAATGTAACTGCGATGACGTTTATAATCATCAGTCAAACGGAATATGGCATCCAAATGTAACCACAATTTGGACTGACGACTCTGTATGATTTCGCCAATTCTATAGGAAGAGAGTAGTAAATTGAAAAAAGATAAACAACCCGAGTAAAAATAATATTATACAAGCTTATATAATGCGATTTATTGTACTATACATGTATAGTACGATAAAATTTTACTTGCCACTGTAATTATTCGTAAAACGTCATATTTAATTGTACCTTACAATCATCCGTTATTAGACGAGAAATATATAATTGGATTGGCAGAATTAAATTTATGTATTGTCCCATGTAAAAAAAAAAACATAAAATTTTTCAAGTTGTTGAAAAGTTACGTTTTTTTTAAATCCATAACCAATCAAAATTTGAATATCAACTCGAAAATTTTCATTTTCATCCGTGACTTTTTGAATGAAACACAGTTTTTTTTGGCAAAATCCTTTTAGCTCAATACACTTAGTCCAACGTTTCTACAATTGGCGGCATATTTTTTCGCAAAATAAAAAAAGAATATGCCGCCAAAAAGTCGTGGATCATTTTTTTTTGGCAAAAGAAAAAATTTGATACCCATATTGCCTTATTTAAAACGAAGAGTTACTACCCTATTGCATTTTTGTCAAAACGCGAACTAGCACGAATTTTAAAAAAGCTGAGACCCGTATTTAATTAAATCGACTAAAGATTAAAATATGTTAATTTGGCATTTTTATTACAAACAACCCCAAACAAAAAATTCAAAAACCGTTTTTTTTACAGAATATCCTTAACAAAAGGACATGGATGATCGTCCTTGGACAAATTGTATATACAGTTGGACGTGCCTTAAAAAAGCCTTTCTTATGATACCCATATTGTATATGTTGGTAAGGAAACAGATTCTCAAATTAACAAAACATGCAAAAATAGACCCATTTTCAAAATGGTCCAGCTCACGAGAGGTCAAAGCTGGAGCCGAAATCGAGCATTTTTTTGGTGAGTCGCTCTAGTGTACACCCGTGCATTATCTTGATGAAAAAGAACTTTTTCTTTGCCATATGGGGTCGCTTTTTTAAATCCTCGTTAAATCGGTCCAATAAGTTGGCATAATATTCGCCTTTTATTGGTTTTCCCTATTGAAAGTAGTCGATGTGGATTATCCGGCGTGCATCCCAAAAAAACTGTTGCCATCACCTTATTAGCCACGATTGAGTTTATGGTCAATTGAGAATAAACGCGGCACCCATCTTGCAGACAGCTTTCTTAAACCCAACTGATTATTTAAAATCGAAACCACACTGCCATATGAAATGCCTATGGCATCAACAATCTCACGCACTTTTACTCTTCGATCAGCCAACACCATATCGTGGATTTTTTCGACATTTTCGAGGGAAGTTCGAAAAGTCACGGACTTATTTATCCGCTCTGGCTATCATCACTGACGACTGACCTAACGTGGTGGTTATCGTTTCTTATCTGGTAACGCTAGGGACCTAATGGTCTATGCGGGGTCTTTGACCGGCCAGCTCAACCTAACCTAACCTATTTATCCGCCCTCGTAATACAATGGAAAACCACTGATGACGCCTGTCCATAAAAAGACAGAAACTTGTCTATTCAGATTTGAAAATTAATAGTGTTTATAATTTTTGGAGAAAAACGCTTATTTTTCTTCTTAACCCCACCGTTTCTAAATTAAATTTAAATTAAATTTGTCAAATGCATATTAATTAAAAAATTAATTAATATAGACAGTCATATGACGTTAAAATAACACTGTCCAAAACTTTTAGTTTGATATACAAATTTTTGATAGTTTCGATAAAAAAAAAGAATTATCTCATAATAATCGGGCCATAATACATATCCCCTGTACTCAATTTAATAAATTTATTTTCACTCGACTGAATCGTTTAAAACTATATCAAACTCAATGATTTTTTAAATTGTGTTTTTTATACAGTTATAGAACTTTAAGTTGGCAACACTTTTTTAACTGGCGGCCATTTTGTCAGCTGTCAAGTGATTTATGTTAAGGTTGGTTTGGCATTTCAACATAAATAGACTGACGCCTCAAGTACGCTTTCAAATTGTGCAAATTTATTTTGAAAATTATCGCTCTGTTCTAAATACGTATCGCGCATTACGTCCATTTTACGGTCAACATAATCGGCCATCAGAGCACTTAATTAACTATGAAACGTTTTCGCACCACTTTTATTCTAAATGATAATATGCATCCACAGAGACGTCGTACAGTGCGTACAAAAGATGTCATTGCTGATGTCGAGCGTACTTTAAAATCGATGCTGGTCAGAACGTCAATGGTCAATGGTGACCGCTATAGAGCCATGATTACTGACTTTTTCGTTCATTGATTGAACAACCACAATGTGCAGGAGCTGTGGTTTCAACAAGACGGCGCAAAAAGTCACACAGCTCCTGCCACAATTGATTTATTGAAGGAAACGTTTGGTAACCGCATAGTTTCAAGTTTCGGCCCATGAATTGGCGTCTAAGATCGTGCTGTTTAACGCCGCTGGACTATTTTCTGTGGCGATATGTGAAGTCGCTAGTCTACGCCGATAAGCCCGAAACGATTGACCACTTTTAGGACAACATTCGCCTCGTTATTGCCAATATACGGCCACAAATGTTGGAAAAAGTCATCGAAAATTGGACCTCCAGATTAGACTACGTCCAAGCCAGCCGTGGCGGTCATATGCCAGAAGTCATATTTAAATTATAATGCCAGAAGATTATCCTTCGAATAAAGTAAATAGCATGTCAATTTAAAAAAATCATTTTTTTTTTATTCCATTTCAAAGTTATATACCTCTATAGAAATCACCCTTTATATACAATACGATAATTTTTCGGACCAAATTATATTTCAATTAGATATTAAACTATATCAAATTTTTACATTTCTATGTTGCGTCATATTAATTTTTTTTACTCGGGAATACACAGTTATAAATTAAAATAGAATTCTGTTGCATCAATGTCAAAAGGGAAGTATAGGGAGGTTGGGCTGGTGGTAATGATAATAATAATGAGATTGATAGTTTCTGTATCTGGTGGTATAACAAATGCAGTTATACCATTTGTCAGTTATTTGCAACATCCACTGTTTAATATTTATCGGCTTAATGACAGCCTTAATTTTATTAAGAGTTTTCACATTATTGCTTTCCATTTTCAAATCCAAGGACGCACAGTGGGATATATCACCAAATGTTTGGAAATAATTCGGTCATTTCTGACTTAGTGGGCCGATTGCAATGAAATTTGGAACAGGCATAAGTGACGTAATATTTAGTTTAAGTTTTGATGTTGACCCTCCCAGACCTCTCGGGGGCAGCAATACGCAATATGATCCCCCAAAGTAGGACACTTTTCGCATTAAAAATTTTGAGTGCTAGCAATTTTTATGTTTCTCATCCGATTTTCAAAAACTTAACATATTTGTAATCTTGTAATCTGTAAAAGGCTATTTTTTTGTTTAAAATATCAGTTTTTTAACCAAATAAATTCTTAATAAAATACAAAAGTTAATGCACTATCTGGTTCCACTCACAAACTACATTCGCTTAAGTAGTAATTTAAAAAAAAATCAAATTTTTTGCGATTTTTTTCACCAAAAAGCAGTATTTTCCTGCATTTTTTTTTTCTTTCACAACATATAAAGTATGCATACTATTGTGAAATGAGGTTGTCATGTAAAAGCGAGTTGTGTTAAAAAATCTTTTATTTACATACATTTTATTAAAAAAATTTCAATAAAAAAATCACTTTTTTATTAAATTTAGTTTTTTTGATAATTTATTTTAATTTTCACTATTTTTGTTCATACTAGTAAGCATATAGGTAACCACATATTTTTGACTTTTCGTTAGGCGTTTAGTAATGATATATCATTATTATTGGCTGTATTTTTTTAAAATTTAAAGTAAAATGTATCAAACATATTATTTTTATCAAAATTTCAATACCTTAAAATAAAAAAAAAACTTTTAAATAAAAAAAATTTTGAAAAATTTTTATTTTTTTTTTTGAATCCATAAACCACAACATTGATTTAATAAACAAATTTATTGGATTATACTTAAAATAAATAAATAACTTGTTTATTCAATTCGTGATTTTTGTACTTAAATCTGAAAATTATGTTTTTTATATAAAAATTTATTTATTTTATATATGAAATGCAACACTGCTCCCATCAAGTACCACCTTTTAATGGACTACTGTCAAATTTTGAGCAAGTTCCGTCATTTAACTTGCGTTTAACAACTGTTCAAACAATACAACCTCGTGGATTTTTTTAAAAATGGAAAAAGGTGAATTTCGAGTGCTCATTAAACATTATTTTTTGCGAAAAAAAACGTCAATCAAACCAAGGAAAAGCTTGATTAATACTATGGGGACTCTTCGCCATCGATTTCAAGGGTAAAAAAGTGGTTTACTGGCTTTCGTTGTGGTCGCACAAGTACAAATGGCGCTACACGTTCTGGACGGCCAATTGAGGTCAATGCACCCGAAAATGTCGAAAAAAATCCACGATATGGTGTTGGCTGATCGAAGAGTAAAAGTGCGTGAGATTGTTGATGCCATAGGCATCTCATATGACAGTGTGGTTTCGCTTTTAAATGATCAGTTGGGTTTAAGAAAGCTGTCTGCAATATGGGTGCCGCGTTTGCTCTCAATTGACCATAAACGTAATCGTGTGACAACTTCAAAGGATTATTTGGAGTTGTTTAACAGCAATCTGAATGAGTCTTTGCGGTGTTTTGTAAATGTGGATGAAACATGGATCCATTACAACACTCCGGAGACCAACCAGCAGTATAAACAATGGGTTTCTCCGGGTGAACCGGCTCCGAAGAAGGCCAAGGTAAGTTTGTCGGCCATAAGGTGATCGCAACAGTTTTTTGGGATGCACGCTGGATAATCCGCATCGATTGATCGATATGACAACTTATTGGACCGATTTAATGAGGATTTAAAAAAAACGACCCCACATGGCCACGAAAAAAGTTCTTTTTCATCAAGTTAATGCACGGGTGCACACGTGTGCAGTCTCAATGGCAATATTCTCCGGATTTAGTCCCCAGTGACTGTTTTCTATTTCCAAACCTAAAGAAATGGCTCGATGGAAAGAAATTTGGCTCCAACGATGATATTATTGATCAAACAAATGCCTATTTTTTTGGACCTCGAAAATTCTTATTTTTTTGGAAGGAATACAAAAATTGAAGTAATGTTGGACTAAGTGTATTGAGCTAAAAGGAGATTATGTTGGAAAATAAATTTTTTTTGCAAAAAGAAATGTGTTTCATTTAAAAAGTCACGGACTTATTATTCTCCCTTTAGAAAATATAAAACGTTTCTATAAATAAAAACGAAAGCCGAACTACTCACTAATTGGGATAATTTTTTTCTGACGAAAACCCTTGGATTCGATATTTCCAGGATTCATAAAATTGTGTATAATTTTCTTCTAAGATGCACTCACATACCCACAATCATTCTGTACGTCTTCTGAAATTTTAACTATTCACTAAAGATTGACCCTTAAAACCGAAAACAGGAGATCCTAAATACATTGATCCTAAATATTTCGGAAACGCTGATTTTAATGGCGTTTGTTTCACTTATAGGCCAGATTTTTTGGAAATTTACAATATATACTACACATTAGGGATACAACTTTTTTACAATTTTTGAAAATATTAAAATGGCCCTATCCATACCATGTAGTGCATAAAAAAACAATAATAACTGCATCTTTAGATTTTCGTTATCGTTAAAAAATGTTTCGCGTCAAATGCAATTAAAAATATTTTCTTTATAATTT
Organism: Delia radicum; assembly: GCA_021234595.1. Classification (NCBI taxonomy): domain Eukaryota; kingdom Metazoa; phylum Arthropoda; class Insecta; order Diptera; family Anthomyiidae; genus Delia; species Delia radicum. Next base: position 156,157,335 of record CM037851.1, on the reverse strand, counting down.
CATTAAATGATAAATAAATTATAAGTTTTTCCATTAAATATTGAATAATATTCTGTATAAATTCAATTAATCGTGATAAAATGTTGCGACTTACCTACGAAATATTATAATTTATTGCTAAAAGTATAAAAATATAAAATTTGAAAAAATAAAAAAATTTTGAAAAAATAAAAAAAAAATCTTAAAGGACTTTCAGAAATCGGCTTCGACGCGGAACGTTTTTGTTCCGAAATGACCTGAGGAAACATTTTTGGGTTTCAGCACAACATCGGCTACAGCGTGGTGATAGGGCCTTATTTTGGTTGTACCCCTACTATACATATATTTACACTTTACACTTTTGCATGTTTTAATGCAATTTTTTATACACAAAATTTTAAAAATCAAATATTTTAACTGTTTTGTTTTTAAACTTTAAAAAATTAAAACCAAAAGTTTATTTTTCGATCTTTTATCATAAATTATGATGTGAGCAAGATTATTTAAATTCAAGATCATTTGTTTTTTTAAACAAAAAACCGTGCAATGTTTATTTATTAATTTAAAAAATTTCTTCATCCGCTAATTTGAAGCAGACTTTATCCACTGACATGTCCTTACATGTTTCATTTTGCGTCACCGAAAATCTTCAGAGGACCAATGTAGAAGGGGTAGTAGATTTTGAAGGAAAAAAGATCAAAAATAGTTATTTAATGTAACTTGATCCATATAGGGTTAATTTTTACACAAAGACCCACTAGGATATTTTTAGAAAACCATCATTCATAATTTTCGGAAAAATATCAATTAAATTTGATAAGACGATAATTATATTTACTTTTATTCAAAAAACCGTTACCCCTTAGTGGCCGGAGTACAAGAAAACCCATGAAACTCAATTTAAATTATGGCTTCAACATTATAGCGCCATTAAAATAATTTCCACTTGATAAAAATCATTATTTATGTAACTTAATCCATAAAGGGCTAATGTTTTCACTTTTCAGCAAAAAATAGACCAACTAGGAAATTTACAGAATAATATCATTCACATTTTTATTAAATTCGGATATGCGACAGAGGTCACACAACTAGCTCAGTTCTTTATAGTCTAAAACTTATTTTTAAGGTATATTTTTGACCACACCTTTTTAACATTTAAAAAAGTGTTATTCTGAAAATTTCCTAGTGGGTATATTATGATGAAATGTGAAAATATTAGTCCTATATGGATCAAGTGGAAATTTAGTTTGATCCATTTAAAAGCTTCATATTTTTTAATTTATTTTTATTTTCTTTAACAGCAGCTATTATATTATAAAAAAAGCAATTGCCATTTGCACATTTTAAAAAATCTTGAAAAAAAATTAAAAAAAGTTTAAGTTTTTGCATTTTTATTAAATGTATGGGTCATTTGGGTACCAGCCTAAAGTGGGTTAAAGACATCCGATGAAGTCAGAATTAAATATCTAAATAATTTTGAGTATAGTAAATGAAATGAAATAAAAAGTATTTTTTTTTTTGAAATTTTGAATTTTGGGAATTTTATTAATACAGTGGATATACGCTTATAACGAACATCGGTTATGGCGAACTTTTCTTATATCGAACGATTTTTCTGACCCCAACGCATGTGCTAACATATTTCATACAAAATAATACGGTTACAACGAACACCGTTTATAGAGAACGAACATTTTATATAACGAACGAACTAGTTTTTGAACCTTAATTTTAAGTGTCAAAATTTTTACAAAATTGCGGCCGGTAGGCCTCCAAAACCGACCAAATTTGTTTAGTGTATTTTTGCTGTATTTCGCTAATGATTCTCGATCAAGTGACGTTTTTATGTGATATGCCTATGTACCAGGAGGGTCTTGTGAAAATCCTCTTAGATTGTGGAGCTAATAGTACAACAGCATGGCATTGTGGACAGTTAGTTTGATTGAAGATGATGATGATGCTGTTTGTTGGATTTGTATTGTGCCCGGATTTTTTGAGCCATTTTATGTATACATGCGTTCAAAAGATTCGGATTTATTCACGAAAGAATTGAAGGAAAACAAAGATTTAATAAACACCGCGAACATTGATTGCGCGTTCCTCAGGTATGCTTGTCTTGCATATCCTGAGTTTGACGGGGTCACCAGTTATAAAGACTACAAAATAAAGTCTTCTATATTTAAAAGTTTGTAAACGAATAAAAAATTTTACAAAAAGTTTTGAAACTTAAAATTAATACTAAATTCAAAGTTTATTTGATAATTTGAATTTATATATTTTTTGAATTTTGTTGAGTGGCTTGTCGCCACAAACCTTTTTACGAATTGTTATTTTTAAGCTTATAACGAACACATTAAAAAAATGAGATTTTTTTTTATGGAAAATGTGCTACAAATTTTAAAGTCTTAAGCTTTTTACTTAAACTGTATAAATAGTAATTCTATAGAAGAATTGTTTTAATAATACAAACAACAATTTAAAAATTAGGTGAATTTAAGACAAAAATCTGTCATTTTATTAATTTGTTTTAAATGTTTACCACGCTTATAGCGAACTTCGCTTATAACGAACAAAAGTCTGTAGTCCCTACGAGTATGTTATAACCGTGATCCACTGTAATACACCTTTTCTCGTTAAGGTTTTCCAAAAAAGTAAATAAAATTGATTTCTTCCATTTGGAAGCATTTGTAATAAAACTGGGGGATGTAATGACAAATCTATTTTAAAGTACACTCTAATGTATACAGCTTAAAAAATTATTCAGGAAAAAAATTTTTTATTTGTGAAAGTTATTTTAACAAACACTTCCATTACAGTGAATTTCAACAAAATATTTTCAAATTTTTTTTGACAAATGCTTACATATTTTAAATAAATTTTAAAATATTTTGTAGACTTTCACTGTAATGAAAGTGTTTGTTAAAATAACTTTCGCAAAAATATAAACTTTTTTGGCTGAATTTTAGTACACATGATTTTACATATTATACTAAATTTACATATTATACTAAAAGATGAACTCATATGTCGTCCTTTTTCACTATTCTGTCATAACTATTTTAGTCACATTTCGCGCATTTCCCCTGAACCTCACTTTCTTTATTTTTCTTTTTTTTACACGAAATAATTGGTCAGATTTAGCTTTTTGCCTATGCGCAAACATACTTTGATCGATAGCAAAATTGGATAATAAATTGTGCAAAAAATAGTCAAATATAATAAAAACTAATGAAAAGCGCTGATTAACTTGCTAATGCTGCGCATTTACTAACCAAATTTTATACCCGAATATTAACGAAGGTCTTTTATGTATTTACCATAAAAAAACAAAATATTTGATTTTTAAATTTGCATGTATAAAAAACTGCGTTAAAACAGGCAAAATATTAATGTAAATTTGCGAAAAATCTGGCTTATAAGTGCAAAAACTGGGTACGCCATTAAAATCATCGTGGCAGAAATATATATATGATCAATGGTCGGTACCCTTGTTTTATTTTTCGAGTGGCGCAGTGCTATTAACGTAGAAAAACTTTTAAATTTTGAAATCTCTCTCTCTTTTCCTTTTTATTTTCCCCTTTTCCCTTAAATTTTTTTCTTGTCTTGCTGGTGTTGTGAAGGTAAGGGATGGTTTTGTGAGGGGAAGGGAAGGGAATGTCCAAATGTGTTTTAATTTTGGTAAAGTTTATTTCATCAAATTACAAAAATTGATTATTAATGCATATACATTTAATTGTACATGTGAATATAAATCAGTTGAAATGATCAAATAAATATTTAAATGTATTTCACTTTTTAATTTATTATTTAAAACAAACGAAAATTTCAAACTCACCCATAAACAGCTTTGACATAATCAGATTCACTATTACTTTGGGCATAAATGTTACGACCCATAGCGGTTTCTAGAAATCAAAAAACAAAATTGAGAAATATCTTAAATTTTGAAAACCAAAAAAAAAAAATTCCTCAACGGTTTTATGATCATCATTTCGATTACTTACCGCAGACAATATCAAGTGTACATAAGGTTACATATGGGAAAATATTAAAAGCATCTGTTTCGACTTCACGTTCAAGTTTACGTGTTAAAATAGCACTTTGTTCATTAAAAACATCAACGAAATCATCCAAAATTTTAAAATGAAAGGCTGGTGTTAAAATCTACAGCGACACAAACATTTAAACAAATAAAATAAATAATAAACAAGCAAAAAAAAACAAATAAAATAAAATTAATTACATTTAACAAATTAGCAACTGTAACAAAAGGTTACCAACTAACTAACTAACTAACTGAATGTTTCTATCCATGTAGTTAGTTACTTGGTCGCAACATATTTACCTTTCTTCTTGAGTGCCATTTCCGGCCGTAACTTGTCAATAAGCCAGTACCCCAACCAGGGTTGCAAATAATCATAATCATGACTTTTGTCAATGAATTTTTGACTGTTTAGTATGGGCTGTATTTGAAAAGTTAATCAATTTTATATATGTTTAGTTTTGGTCTATGATTTTTCAAAACTTACCTCTACTGTCTCGGGGTCAAATAACATGATGTATGGTGTCGTACCTTGCCATACTTTATTCAAACCAATGCGATTACCCCATAAACGTTGTGATCCAGTGATACGGGAAAATAATTCTAAAAATAAAACCAAGAAAAATTAAATTAATTAATAGCCCATTTCAAACACTGATCGAAATAACACCATATTTTTTATACGATATACCACTCTGTACAGTGGGTTAAATTAAGTGGGTTAAAATGAAATCATACAACTTTTTATGTAGATCGATATTTATTCATATCGATATTTATTCTTATCCCTCAAACGTATTACTGGATTAAATTGGATCAAAATTTATCTGAAAATTGCGGTTCCAATAATATGTAATCTGATAGATGCTAAAATAGCACATGTGATCTATTTAGTTCTAGTTGGATCTAATTAGATCCAAAATACAAGGTGGCGCAAAAGTAATCCTCCTATCAGAAAATGCTATAAATTTTGCGATTGGCCCCTAATGTCAGTTCTGTTTTGACATTTGTGTAGGAAACACATGCGAAATACACGTTAATAAACAATGTTACGCTACATTGCTCCAGAACGCGGAATATTGGTGACTATTTATTTGACCAATAATCGGTCGGTGACTTTGGCACAACGTGAATTTCTTCGCAGATTTCCTGGCCGTCCAACGCCTACTGGTGAAACACTGCGACGTTTAGCCGCTCGCCTCGAAGAGACTGGCACAACACGAGATGCTGTCAGGCGTTGGCAGACCCCGGAGTAGCTGTTCTGCAGAGAATATTGCTGCTGTAGCCGAGGATGTCATGGAAGCGCCGTCGACATCGACCAGACGACGTGCCACGTAAATGGGTATCAGTCGACGGTCTTTACAGCGAATTTTGGTACAAGATTTGAAGATGTTTCCGTACAAAGTCCAGACGGTGTATCAGCTGTTAGCTGCTGACCGCCAATCGCGTGTAACATACGCTCAAGCCATCCTTAATCACCACCAAGAGGAAGATGATTTTTCATCAAAAATAATCATGAGTGATGAGGCCCATTTCCATCTTAGCGGTTACGTAAATAAGCAAAATTTACGCTTCTGGGGCACTGAAAATCCGCGTGTAACCCACGAAGAGCCATTACACCCGCTCAAAGTCACTGTATGGTGTGCTGTTTTCGCTGGAGGAGTCATCGGACCTTTTTTCTTCGAAGACGTCGCGGGCCTAACGGTTACTGTGAATGGTGAGCGCTACAGAGCAATGATCAACGAGTTCTTTTTGCCGCAACTTGATGAATTGGGATTGGAAAGCATGTGGTTCCAACAGGATGGTGCAACGGCACACACTGCACGTGCCACAACCGATATGCTGAAGGATGCATTTCCCGGGCGCCTAATCTCCCGTTTTGGCGATTTGCACTGGCCAGCAAGATCGCCTGATTTGACCGCTCCAGACTTCTTTTTGTGGGGCTTTTTGAAGTCGCGGGTTTATGTCAACAAGCCTCAGACTCTTGCAGATCTTAAAGACAATATCCTTCAAGAATGTGAGGACCTATCGCCGGAAGTTTTGGCCAAAGTGATGGAAAACTGCCATAAAAAGGGCTCAAATGACAATCAACTGTGGCTGCGGCCATTTACATGACATCATATTCTCTACTTGATGTAAAAAAATTAAAATACCAAATAAAAATAATAAATTTTTTTTAAATTACAGCCAAAAAACATCGGAAGGTTATTTTTGCGCCACCTTGTATAAGTAAGTTTTGGTAGACTAAGATATTTAGAGATTTAATTGTATCTACTTCAATCTCATAAAATAAGTAATTTTGAATAAAACTTCCCGGGGAATTTATTTTAATATGGAGTTCCTATATATAAACACACAGAAATTGACAAGAAAAATGGGTCATCTACATGTATTTAGTTTCAACCCCAAAATACGTATTTTCGTTTAGTCAAGTAAGCAAATGTCCCTAAACTATGCGGGGGAACGAATAAATGTCTCTAGAGTATGCGCTGTGCATACATATATATATATATATATATATATGTATGCACAGCGCATAGTCCAGAGACATTTATTCGTTCCCCCGCATAGTTTAGGGACATTTCCTTACTTTGGGGACTGTCCCCAAAATTTTCGCGCCTTTTCATACATCTAGCGTTTAAGATGAGGACAATTTTTCTATACACCGCATATTCCGGCGACAATTTTGGCCATGTCCCTAAAGTATGCGCTACGCATACATATATATATATATATATATATATATATATATATATATGCACAGCGCATAGTTTAGAGACATTTATTCGTTCACCCGCATAGTTTAGGAACATTTGCTTACTTTGGGGACTGTCCCCAAAGTTTTCGCGCCTTTTCATACATCTAGCGTATAAGATGAGGACAATTTTTTCTATAGACCGCATATTTCGGCGACAATTTTGGGCTTGTCCCTAAAGTATGCGCTGTGCATACATATATATATATATATTGTAAAAGCAGTACTGTTAAAGTACGTTTTGCAAACGTTAGAAAAGCAATGGTTTTACAGTGTTCTTTTTTCAAAATCGTTTGTAAATTTTGTATGAAAAGTACTCCCAAAGTACATTCTGCGATTCCAAAATAGATCTTAACTTCCTTGCATACAATAAACCAATTAGGGAAGTCAATTTGTTGTGCTTTCCGAAATGTCTTCTTTGAAGCAGTGAATAATGTATACAATGAAGCATTCATGTTGTCAACACACAAAAAAATGCTTTTTATTGCTTACAAAGGCATGAATTTATTGCTTCGTAGGCCACATTCCAGAACTGCTTCTTGGTAATAATTGCTAACATTTACTCTGCCCAGTAAACCATATAATTGGTTATATAAGTACATATTTAGTAATGGCAAGTTCTAAAAATTGTCATTACAGTACTTTTCGTTTACAGTCACATCGCTTATAGTCCATTTAGCGATATAGTCCATTTTTACACTTTTACTGTCATCTAAAATCAAATTGCATACAAAATATTTAGGATATAGTCCATTCACGATATAATCACATTTGGCTTATATGCCACTAAACTCTGGCTACTAAAAGTAAATTTATATGCAAATAATTTAAGTTATAGTCACAATACAGAAAATTTCTAATGTAATTGTGAAATCTTGAATTTTTTTCGGTTTTAAAATTATTTAAAAATTTAAGAGGCTAAAACGAAAATTGGAACAAGGAAACTGAGCTGAATCGTTTCAAACATCGTTTTTATATTCCAAATTTTCCACCTGTTATAATAATAAATAAATTGCATATAGTCACATTTTATGATGACTATATCACAATTTATTTATAGGCAACAAAATGGCATATAAAAAAACTAGCGATATAGTCACATTAGCGATATAGTCCACAACTTGTGTGCAACTAAGAGATGTGACTATAAGCGAAAAGTACTGTACAAATCTAATAAATTTTTTTTGACATATTATTACTAAACACCATTTGAAAAATCAAAAAAAAAATAGTTACTTATATGCTTATTAGTATGGACAAAAATAATGAATCTAAAAATTAATTTTTAAAAAAATTAAAAACAATAATAAAAAAATTCAATAAAATGTGCCCACACGGGATTCAAACTTGGGTCTCCATGTTGTCAGTCACGCGCTCTACCATCTGAGCGATCTCGACAAGTGTAGAAAAGCATTTCCATATAAGTGGTTATATAAGTACATATTTGGTAATGGTTAGTACTTAAAATTGTCATTATTGCGCGAAAAAATAATGACATAACACCTAATAAAAAATAGAAAAATATGTGGTTACCTATATGCTTACTAGTATAGACAAAAATAATAAGTCTAAAAATAAATTTAAAAAAAAACTAAATTTAATAAACTAATTTTTTTTACAAAATGTTTACGACTGTAACGTATGTTACTGTGGAAATGCCGATATTTCTAAATCTACGTAGTTTAAACCAGATTTTATGTCAAATGTAAACTCGGCCCTTATTATTTGATTTATGTGTTTGTTTATGCAAAACATACCAAATTAACATTTTATTGTAATGAGGCTCGGATCCAGGGGTGTGGTTTTGGTGGTAAGGGTGATACACAAGTTAGTGAAACGTCTTGTAAAAATGTTTTGCTAAAATTATGTTTTCAGCAAATGTTTTACTAATAGTTTACTAATGTTTTACTAATATATTTTGACAAAAAAAAATTGAGCTGATAAGCAGATTAATAGTGTGGACGGCAACCACATTGAAAGATATACGCAGAATGAATTAGATGTCGAGGCATGTCAAGATGTAGTAGTGACGAGGAAAATTATACTAAAAAGTACAACTCTTATAAGACATAAAAAATCAGCCATGGAAGATTTTGTATCTGCTTTTCATAAAATTGTGGATTAAAAGAACTTAAATTTTGTGTTGTCACCGGCTTGTGAAAGTAATTGTCTATTGATTAAATTAAAGACAAAATAAAGCAAGTAAATTTAATAAAATTAAACGTGTATTTGTAAACTAAATGATTAAAATGACTACACTGTGCTACACATAAAAATCGTCAAGTGACCCAGTTTAGGTTGTAAGTCTAGCTGAGTGTATTACACAACCAGTTTGGGAAGTTGCAATATACCCTCAAATTTTCGAGATAACGGTAAACGATAAATACAATTTTTATTATTATATATATAGAAAAAGTACCATAACTGCCCAATTTTCAACCGATTTTAAAGAAATATTGTTGCTTTAAAAATATCATTGCTTTTAAAGAAATTTCAAAAAATAACCATCGTGGAAGTTGAAAAAGTTTTAAAAAAATTTTAAATTTCAATTGTTATTAAGAATATCTCTACCTATTTACATTAATAATATAAAAAAAATGTATATATATATTTAAAAAGACCAGGTATTTTTTAAAATTGTTTAAAATTGCAAAATTAGTTCAAAAATGATGGAGTTACAAATGTTTAGATGCACCAATTGCAAACAATACTCTCTTACTGTTATCTCGAAAATTGAGGGTATATTGAAACTTCTCGAACAGACTTACAACCTACACTAGGTCACTTGAAAAGTGATTGGAATTTTTTGTTGTTTGTAGCACGTATCGCAAACAAATATAGGTTCAGGTAGACAGATTAATTCGACATACAAAGACACACATCTTAGGTAGTTTTTTATGTTTCCTTTTTCTTATTCCAAAAAAAGGGTTGTGTACGTCATATTTTGTTATTTTTTTCGTTTCGTTTCTAGAATTATCTTAGGCATATGTCTTCCTTTAACAGATGCCATAATTTAGAGAACCATTGATATATGTAGTTGAAAGATAATTTTGTTTATGTTATATATAACTATTTCTATTTATATTCAGATATGTCATGTCGTCAATGTGGGAATATAAACATTTTTATATATTGTAACTTATAACTAATTTTAAATTATTTTTTAAAGAATCGCAAAAAAAAATTTAGGATTTTCAGCAAACATACTAACTAAAGTTTAATTTTTCTTCTTTCCTAATATTCAGGAAAAATTTTGCTAAATTTTAGTAAGATTTTTTTAATTTTTTTATCAACTAAGTGTTAGCAAAACTTTTGCTGAATCAACTAATTTTGCAGATATTAACTATTTTTTTTGCAAGCACCCTCCTGACTGCAATTTCGCTGACTCAGCAAAAGTTTTTGCTGACTTTACTAACATTTTTGAGTGTATGACCTTAATAGTATTAAATTTTTTGCTTTCAACGAACGTCTTCCGAAATTAAAATTTTTCAAACAATTCAGAAACATATATTTTTTAATTTTACCGAAACTTATGTACAAATCATAGGTTTCATCTAAATTTTATAATATTACACTCATAGAAATAAACCTGTAAAAATCGCAGAAAAAGCTACTAAAAATTAGTTAAAAATTACCTTGAAGAAAATCTTCTAAATTTAGCAGATATTCTTTGCTTCATATTCTGCTTTAGGACTTGCAAAATTCCAAAAAAAAAAGGTTTTGTGTAAAACGCTGCCAATATTTCTGTATTTTAAATGATATTGTTATCAGTACTGTCTCAAATAGTAGTCCTTGCTAGACATTTGTTTATGTCCCATATAAAATTTAAATTTAAATATTCGTTAAGTTTTAACGGGACTTTCATTAATCGGGATTCTCTGAATCACAGCGGACCCGCAGTTGTCAATCACAGCGGACCCGCAGTTGACAACTGCGGGTCCGCTGTGATTCAGAGAATCCCGAACCTGACAGGTAGGTACGTACGCCTGGCGGGTGCAATCTTTCAGGAGATCCGGGTAAAGTGGGCGATAGATGAATTTTCTTCATTTAAATCTCCGGGTCCAGATGGGATCTATCCTTGTCTCTTACAGAGAGGGATGGACTTAATTGTCCCACAACTGGTTAGGATATTTAGATCGAGTCTATTATTCGGACATGTACCGAGACCCTGGAGGGTGGATAGAGTGGTCTTTATACCGAAGGCGGGGAAAAAGTCTGAGCAGCTACCTAAGTCCTTCAGACCAATTAGCCTGAGCTCATTTCTCCTCAAGACAATGGAGAAAGTCTTGGATCAGTATATTAGGGACACTTACCTCAGACGAAAGCCGATACATGAGCTACAGTTCGCGTATCAGCGGGGGTAAGTCTACCGAAACTGCTATCCATCATGTTGTCACAACAATAGAACGGGCACTGGAGGCAAAGAACATTGCCCTTTGTGCATTTATTGATATACAGGGCGCTTTTGACAAAACGTCCTACGATGCGATTAGGGTATCCATGGCTAGGAAGAGCATTCCTCCAATCATAATTAATTGGACATTTTAGATGCTCCGCTCTAGGATAATCACGTTCGGAATAGGGACTACTTGTAGGACCGTGAATGCGACCAGAGGGTGTCCTCAGGGTGGCGTTTTGTCGCCTTTGCTATGGACACTGGTCATCGATGAATTACTCGAGGGTCTGAACGACTTGGGTTTCAGGACCTATGGATACGCCGATGATCTTGTCATTTCCGTTGTGGGCTGGGATGACAGGACCATCTCCGAGCGTATGCAACAGGCTCTGAACTTCACTCTTTCGTGGTGCCGGGAAAAGGGGTTGCCTGTCAATCCGTCGAAGGACAATCCTGGTACCATTCACGAAAAGGAGAAAACTTAACCTGTCTATGCCGGTCGTTGAGGGCGTAACGGTTGGCTTCTCTAGCAGTGTTAAGTATCTTGGAGTGACTCTTGATAGCTCCCTCACCTGGAACGAACATCTTGACCACGTCTCCAAGGCATAATATGCCACCAGGGCATATATGCCTGCCATAGGCTTTTCGGGAGAACAAAGGGCCTAAGGCCACAAATGGTCTACTGGTCGTTCAATACTATTGTTAAACCGATGATCACCTTTGCTGCCCTTGCATGGTGGCCAAAAGTTGAACAGAGTAAGGCAAGGGATGCTCTTAAGAGAATCTACCGTCTTGCGTGTGTTGGCATTACAGGGGCCGGCGGAACTTGCCCGACGGATGCCTTGGGGGTTATGCTGGGGATCCCGCCATTGCATATTTCTGTAATGGAGGCTGCCAGTATGGGTTCCTCTAGACTTAGTGAATTCGGTGGCATGAGGGGAGGCGACCTAAGGGGTCACATGAGGATCGCGCGAATCCTAATAGATGACCCGATTTCTAAGGTTGCGGACAAAGTGTCACTGGAGTGGATCTTTGATAGATATTTTGATGTGTTATTGTTTGACAAAGACATGTGGACCAATCAATCCTGGGAACCGGAAGATGGTTCTCAGGTGTGGTTCACTGATGGCTCAAAGCAGTCGAATGGGAACACGGGTGCGGGCATCTTCGGACCAGGCTTCCAGCGTGCCTTACCTATGGGAAAATATCCGTCCATTTTTCAGGCGGAGGTTTGGGCCATTTGTGTCTGTGCAGGGGAATGCCTGCGAAGGGGAACTCGCAGATCTCGCATCTACATTCTTTCTGACAGTCAGGCTGCACTGAGGGCCTTAATGGCCTATAAGGTGTCGTCCGGGTTGGTCATGGAATGCATTCAGACTCTCAATAGGCTCGGTAAAGGCAACTCTCTAACCTTGGGATGGATTCCTGGTCATGAGGGGCATGAGGGCAACGAGAGGGCAGATTGTCTTGCCAACCGCGGGGCCCGAAAGCCTTTTATTGGTCCTGAACCATTCTGTGGAATACCTGCGGGGTATGTTAGGGAAAGGCTCAGGGCATGGAGAGAGTCTGAAATCTCTGGTTACTGGGTAAAATCTCCTGGTCAGCGCCAGGCTAAAAGATTGATCTCTTTTTCCAGTAGGGGGTCGAGGCGACTCTTGTCGCTTGAAAGGGGGGGTTTGAGGACCCTGGCGTCGTACTTAACTGGACACTGTAATCTCAGATACCATCTGCACAAGAAGGGTCATTCGGACACGGATTTGTGTAGGTTTTGCGAGTTGGTGTCTGAGACCTCGGAGAATGTTCTCTGCGAATGTCCCAGGCTTTGTTATAGGAGACTTAGGTTTCTAGGTGATCGCTTCATTTCGACTTCCGACATCGCGAACATTTTGAATAATAGGATAATTGGCTTTATAGGTAGCTTGAATCTGTAGGTAACCTTAGGCAGCACAAAAGACCTACATTGGTCGCGGTGCATAGTGCCTTCTGATCGAATCTAATCTAATTAATTGGGCCTCATAATATAAATAGTTTTTTTTACAAAAATTTTATAACTTGTAGCTTTTTTATGATTAAAAAAGGTTTAAATTTTTTTTAAATTTATTCAATAATATCGATATTTCTGTAATACCGATATCGAATAAAATACCGTTAACGGTAATAAACAATGAATCTGTACTAAACACGTCATTCGATTCGGTTGCCAACCTAATAAAGTGCTTATGGAATATTTTGCAAAAGTTTTCAAAAATGATCCCCCCCCCAAGCATAATCTGGTTCCGCCACTGATTGCAATAAATCGTCTGACATCATAAAAAATATAAATATACACTTATTTAGAATAAAAAGTTCAATTTACAAGAACACCAAATTATTGAATTCCAAGTTTATTTATTTGCCTAGAATATAAACAAAATGATAAATTATTGTAAATGTTTAAAAAAAACCCCCGTTAGCAAATGTGTTTGTGGTAACCTATAAAGGGACCAAGGTAAGCCACAAGAATACATATGTATTTAGTTAGAAGAAGAATAGAACTGACAAGGAGAGTCACCCGATGGGTTCTCTCCGATCTCAATTAAATTTGGATATGTGACAAAGAAAAAAATAAATAAGCGACTCGTATTTTATTTAGCGGCCCAATCTCATGTTTTATGGTTAAAAAATGGGGTCAAAGCTAAAAGATTTGTGTATGGAAATATGTCTGAAACTAATGAAATTCAGGGTTTCAACGCAGTTTTGGTGAACTCTATAAAACAAAAATCCGATACCAATATTGCCTATGTAGTGTGTTAGGATTGCCATTATTTAAAATATTTAAAATATACCCCTGAAAATTATCATATATTATCATGTGTGAAGTGTCATATATATTCGGATCCAAAAATTGAGTTTATATGGTCGTATATGGTTCATATATTTCAGTTCGTACATGTTCATATTTATTATTTTAAATATTTTTCATATTTAATTACTTCCCGGAAATCCTCAAATATTTTCAAGCACATACCAACACAAATTGCTGTTACTTCGCTCTTTATTGGATTATTTAGATTGTAGTTGTAACATTCCGGAACTTCATGTTTTAATTTAATTTTTAATAAATTTGAATAAAAACCCATTGAAATGCTTATTGCAAAAACTTGATAAGCCACATTTATTGGTGTTTGGATTTGAGCTGTTTTCTAGCCATCCGCTGATTAATATTTGATGATGTCTTACTTAAACACTAATTGAAAGTACCTAAAGTATAAACGTCCTGAAAAAGTCATAATGGTTGCAATTTTTAACCTTTAAGAGGCGAAAAAACTAAAAACAAAATGTGGCTTATCAAATTTTTACAATAAGCCCCTCAATATTAATAAAATATTACAAATTTGATTTATATACGATGTGAATTTTAGTTAATTTAAAATAGCATTTTATTCTGTAAAATTAGAAAAAATATTTACTAAATATTTGTAGACTCAAAATAGCAAACAAAACCTGTAATATTAACAAAATGTTTTCTATATTTACCTCAAATTTAGTAAAATGCAGTGTATTTTTGCTAAAATCAACAGATATTTTTGCTAAAAAATGTGTAGATTGCTGATTTCATAAGGGCAGAATTTTATTCCCAATTTAAAAAAAAAAAAAACTAAAAAGAAAACTTTAAAAATTTTACATTTTTTTAATGATTTTTTTGTCTACTAATATTTAGCAAGTGTTTTTGCTAATTTATGCAGATTATTTTGTTACTTTTAATTACTTAAAATTAAGGCCAAATATAACTAAATATTTGTAAATTCAACAGATTTAGTTTTGCTTTTCTTATATTACTAATATTTAGTAAAACAATCTGCTAATTTTAGCAGTTTTTTCTGCAAGCTCATTTTTAACTAATTTTTAGTAGCTTTTTTTTGCTATTTTTACACGTTTATTTCTATGAGTGTAGCAAATTTTATTTCTTCTAACTTTTGTTATATTTTTGTTTTTATTTTGACAGAAATTTCTCACATTTGTATTTTGTTTTGAAAAAACAACATAACATACACTCAAAAAAAAGTTTGTAAAGTCAGCAAAAACTGGTTCCTTTTTCTTATTGCAAAAAAGGTTGTTTTTGTCGTTTTGTTTGTATTTGTTTTTATTTATTTTTTCATTTCGTTTCTATAATTATCTTCGGCAGTTGCGATAGCATCATTTAAACGATAGCATCATTTAGACAACCATTG
Source organism: Delia radicum (assembly GCA_021234595.1). Classification (NCBI taxonomy): domain Eukaryota; kingdom Metazoa; phylum Arthropoda; class Insecta; order Diptera; family Anthomyiidae; genus Delia; species Delia radicum. The sequence continues at coordinate 156,141,949 of CM037851.1, read as the reverse complement.
ATGTAAGTAATTGAAAGACAATTTTTGTTATGTTATATATATTTATTTCTATATATTTTCAGATAAAATGAAAATTTTTATATTTCGTTATTATAGTAAAATATTTTTAAAAGAATCACAAAAATATGTTTATGATTTTCAGCAAATAAATTAACTAAATTACAATTTTTCTACAAATTTTTTGCGTTTTTTTCAGTCTACTAAAATTCAGCAAAAAATTTATTAATTTTTAGCAAGGCTTTTTTATTTATAATCTACTAAGTGTTAGCAAAACTTTTGCTGAATCTACAAATTTTGTTGCTAAAAATCAGCTCGCTGATTTTCAGCAAAAGATTTTGCTGACATTAGCAACTTTTTTGCAAGCATCCTCCTGACTAAAATTTTGCTGACTCAGCAAAAATTTTTGCTAACTTTACGAACTTTTTTTTTTTGAGTGTATGTTTCGCAGAACTTTATTTTGAAATTTTTGAATAATATTAATGGAGTAATTTTTCGCGCATCCCCAGATCTGGATCCCATAGATCCAGATAGGTTTTAGAACCTGCTTATAAAGCGATATTTTGTTGTGAACAGAAAGCTTAGATTGACGACCAATAAGCCAATCCATTTTTTTGTACTTCAGTTACTTACTTATATAAACTTATATGTGTGTGCAATTATTAATGATCTTAGATTTAACAATGTGGACGTTACTAAACTTTTTTTTGCTTAAATTTGGGTTAAAAAAGATATTTTATTATTGCACATCAAAACCATTTTACACAACAATAAAATGATATTAAGACATGCCGTTCAGTTTTCGTGAATTATAATTTGACATGAAAATTAAATATTTTTATTAGCGCGTCTAGTTTGAGTTATAAAGGTCATAAGAATTAAAAAAAAAAAACTTAAAAAAAACAATAATCAATTATTGATATGTATGTATATTACAACAACAATTACATTTCTTCTAAGTCAATGCTATAAGAGTATATATGAGTTAATATATAATCATTAGAGTTCGTTTTCAAATTTTTTTTTTTTGATTTTGATTTCTGGATATTATCACTTTTTAGAAGGTTTTTGTATCAATAAAAATAATGGCGTTTTTTTTTTTTTTTTAATTCCAACTCCTTCCCGTGCCTATAGGCGACTCAAATCGCGGATTTAGGGTCCTTTTCCCATACAACAAAAACGGCTAAATATATGTCAAATCTTACTTCAGTATTCGATTCTACGGGAAAACTTAGGCCCATAAGCTTTTTTTTTAGTTTTTGGAATGCAACAGAATGCATAATTAGAGTCGGTCCAAAAAAATAATTTAAAAAAAAAATTAAAATGTTTTTTTTTGTTAAATTTTTTTTTTACTATGAAATGAAATACTTACATCTAAGAAAAATGGTCCAAAAATTTTAATTTTGTAGTTACCCGTTCAAAAGTTATTAAAGTTTAAAAATTTAATTTTTTAGTGAATACAAAATAATTTATTGGTTTATATAATAATTTTTTGGATTTGAGTCGCCTATAGGCACGGGAAGGAGTTGGAATTAAAAAAAAAAATACGCCATTATTTTTATTGATACAAAAACTTTCTAAAAAGTGATAATATCCAAAAATCTATTTTTCAAAATTAACTCTAATAATCATATATGCATTCATGTAAAACAAATTATATCATATAATATATTAAACAGTATTTAGCATATACATATTTCAATTCATGATAGCATTTATAAACTTTTTGTTACATATATCAACCTATACATGGTATAAATCTTCAGACATGCTGATACATAAAACAATATATACTAATACATGGAAATATTCATATTCCATATATTATCACTTTCACCTGGGTAGGTTAAACAATTCTTCAAAAAAAAAAACGAGCCGAACAATTGCGAATGTCGATAAAAGATCAGACATCCCCTCGATTAAATTGAATATACATTAATATACATATTTTTAAGCTTTACTTTTAAATTTAAAAAATTAAAACCAAAAGTTTAGCTTAATTCAACTATAATCCTTTAACAAAACGCCAGTTTTAATATCACTTAAAACACATCTTTATTAATAACAAAAATACTTGAAAGTTATCGGAAATGTTTCGTATACCAGTTGAAGCGTCTTTAAAATCTCTTTCATTTGGTACCCCATTTGCATACAATACAAAGCCGAAAATCGATAAATGGGTAAATTTTTGATCCCACTTTTTTGACCCCTAAACACGAAATTCGACCGCTAAAAAAAAATACGCGTTCCTTATTTTGGTTTTCTTTATCACATATCCAAATTTAATTGAGATCGTAGAGAACCCATCGGGGGATTCCCCTTGTGCGTTTATGAAGTTCACGTATGAAAAAAGAACTTGTTCATCAAGAAATATTCAAAATAAGAATTTAAATAAATACAATTTATTGTATAAAATTTGTTTAGTTTTTGTTTATCAAATCTAAGATTATTAATTTCATTGTGTTTAGATATTTTTTTAACTTTAATTATGTTACTTAATAATGTTTTGAATAATGTTTATTTTAAGCATAATTATGATGATATAACAGAATAAAGCTACAAGAATATTGTATTTCTATTGTAGCAAATTAATTTTTTTTTCTTTTGGGTTAGCATCTAATAAACCCAGGTTGGCAACCGATATATTTTGAATACCGTTAATTCACCCAGTGATAACCGATGACAATACCGAATACCTTGATTTCAAAAATAACCGTTTTCTTAACCATTAAACCACTAAGACTGTCTGCAGAAGGTCTCCACTAAAGTCTAATTCCAATCAAACTAAATATATTCGAGCTTTAAATGCTGAATTCTTTTTATTTGGTTTGAATTTACCTATCGAACGGTATCAGTGTAAACGCTGGCAGCCTTTCCAAAGAACCAACTTAAACAGTCAGCAATCGAAAGAAACCTGCTCGATAAAATCAAACAGAATAGTCGTATGTTGACATTGATTTTAAATAAATATCCGTGAGTATAACGCTCATATTTGCAAGATATAGCAACCAAAATTTTTTACCATCTTCTCGACATGGCCACAACAAATTCACTCGTTTTGTATCAAAGGCTCAACTGAAAATGGAAATGCTGACAAAGCTGGGAAAATAAAAGATATTTCAATGTACGAATTTCGTTCTGTGTTTCTATTAAAAAACTATCTTTAGGCCGGGCATCATCCGCCGCAGAACCTACCACCAGCACTGGTGTTGGTATTGGCAATTCGACTAAACGATCAAACAATTTTTGATCGAACTATTAATTTTTAAAAATTATTGGATTAATCGTATGAATAACGAATAAAAATTATTTTAAAAATACATAAACAATTAAAGTATTTTACCCTATCATCTCAAAGTTTCAGGAACTCAGGGAACTTCTGCTGTAAATATTTGTAGTTGTTGAGTTGTAATACAGTATCTTTATTTTTAAATGAAGAAACAGTAATTTGTTTCAGTTTTGACTACAATTGTAGTTTAGACTACAATTGCAGTTTAGATTCGTATAATTAACTCAAAAAAACAAACCACATCAAATTAATGTATTATGATATTAAATTCATTTATTTAGTAGTTTTTTTTTGTATTAAAAAAAAATAAAACAAATAAAAGTTTGTTCATTTTTTGAACAGTAAAAACAAATGACAATTTTAGTTGAATTTCCTGAAATGTAAGTCGTCCTTTGTTCAAGTGAAATTTCATTTGTTTTTAACTACATTTTCAGTGGACTTTACTTACATAGTATTCTAAGTGTACCAATTCTCAAATGCTATCATTTTAGAATTCAAAATATTGCTCAATCATATGACATGAGCAGTTTTGAAAATCGTTAAAAAGTTAAATATAAATCGGCGATAGTTTTAGTGTATCTTGCAGTTAACATCTTATTTTAGTTGTCGTAGCAATTGCATAAATAGAATTCACAGTATAAATGCTATTGTTGTAATATAGCAAAATTTTGGATAGTTTTAACTTTAAAAATCATGCTATATTTCACTTTATCCGTGAACTCATATTGCTTACTTTAAAGTCAAATCATATCTTTAACCATTATTAAAGAGTTCATATCTTGGAAAGCGATTAATAAAAGTTTTAAAATTTCAGTTATTTCTTCAACAGAGTTTTGATTTTAGTTTGTACATTATTATTTTTTATACAAATTTTCGCAAAATTGGTAAAATTTCGAAAAGTTTTATTAAAGCAAGTATTTTTTTTAAATTTTTCGTTTTATTCGATTAATCGTCATTATTTGTTCGAACTATTCGTTATTCGAATATCATGTTTTTTAAATTGTTTGTTCGAATTTGAAAAATGGTCTTTATTGCTAAACACAATCTCATGTTAAGCCGATACACTTTTCCCAGCCAAATGCATAGCTTGGATACCCTGTTTATAAAGGGTGTCCCAAGAAGAACGCCATTTTTAAATTTTAAATAAAACACAGATAGTTAAAAAAAAATCGTAAACTTTATTATATCGTAAAGTAGACAGAATGAGGTTATGTATGGAACTGAAGCCAGCTGACCATGGACAGCGAAGGAGTTCGTTAATTGGGTATTGGAGAGACAACATGAAAATGCTGATTTTGCCGATAAAATCATCTTCAGTGACGAGGCCCATTTCCATCTTGTTGGCTTCGTCAATAGGTAGAATTGTCGCATTTGGGGTGATTAAAATCCTCGAGTGATTCACGAGAAGCAAATGCATCCTCAACGTGTCACTGTGTGGTGTGGTTTTTGGGCTGGACGAATCATTGGACCTTTTTTTATGAAAATGAGGCAGGTCAAGCGCAAACAGTCAATGGTGTTCGGTATCGTGAAATGATAACCAGTTTTTTTCTTGCCTAGAATTGAAGAAATGAATGTGGAGGGCATGTGGTTCCAACAAAACGGCGCCACATGTCATACAGCCAGAGAAACAATTCAATTGCTGTATCAGTCATTTCCCGGTCGTGTTATTTCGCGTTTTGGAGATCAGAATTGGCCGCCTAGTTCGTGCGATTTAACACCATTAGATTTTTTTCTTTGGGGTTTTTTGAAGTCGATGGTTTACGCCGAATAAGCCGACGACGACTCAAGCCTTAAAAGAGGAAATTGGACGCTGCATTAATGAAATACCGCAGCATTCATGCAAAACGGTCATTGAAAATTTCATTAAAAGATCACGTGCATGCCAGCAAAGCCGCGGCGGCCATCTGCACGATATATTGTTCCATACATAACCTCATTCTGTCTACTTTACGATGTAATAAAGTTTCACGATTTTTTTTTAATATCTGTGTTTTATTTAAAATTTAAAAATTGCGCTCTTCTTGGGACACCCTTTAGTAACAACTGTCTACCACCTTAAAATAGCCATCAACAGAGCACACTCCACCACTTCATTGTTGTCAAATCTTTTAACACCAAGCCATTTTTTTTCAAGTTTGGAAATAGAAAGGCAATCGCAATAGTGGATGTGTGAACTGGTGCATTGTCTTAATGAAACAACACTTTTATTTTCACCAAAAGCGACCAATTTTCCTTAATTTCATCAATTAAACGCAGCAATAGTCAGTATAATACTCGCCATTGATTGTTTTTCCTTTTAAGAAGATAATCAATAAAAATTATTCCACTCGCATCCCAAAAACAGACGCCAAGACATTGCGTGCAGATGGAACTGTCTTCGCCTTTCTCATCACGAAACTTCGGTCAATATTCGATGTATAGATAGCACTTTTTAAAATGCCCATAATTTCAACCAGATCACGCACTTGCATCTGCCGATCATATATACTAACATTTTATGGATTTTGTTAACCGTTTCTTGTGTGCACAGCTCAATTAGTCGACCGCAAAAGTGTTAGTCTTGGCAGCTGCATTTACATTTGACATCGAAATCCAGTTTAAACTAGATTTCGAAATCTTGTTCGTGCATCATTTTATGCACGACCATATGATCGAAATCTAGTTTAAACTGGATTTCGATGTCAAATGTAAATGCAGCTTTAGATTAATATATTTAGCATTTACATAGAATAAAAACTATTTTTTGTACTTTAATCAAACCACACATGTTTAATTTTTCTTTCATCAGGCGCTTTTAGATAAAGGTTTTTTAACAAACTGACTTTTGTGTTTTCAGCCTAAAACCATTGTAAAGCCAAAATCATCATAACAAAAAACCGCATTTGGATTCCAGTGCTTTAAGGGTTAATGCCAGTACAGTACCTGTATTGAATCGGGGTTTTAAATATTTTTTTGTTTTTCACGTTTATAGCTAAAAAATATAATTTTTTTAATATAAAATATCCTAAACTGCAATTAATTTAAATTCTTTTAAATTGCGTTTTTTAATAACAACACATACATTATTGTCAAATGATTTTTCAACAGTACCGGCAGTGATGTTTCGCTATCGGTAATACCGATACGAATGAAATACCTTTACCGAAACAAACTTAAAATGTATGACGGTACCAATACCGTTATTAGTTTTGGTTTCCAACCTTGAATAAAACTGAAGGTCGTCCAGTTGGCTTAGAACCACTTGAAAATGTTAAGAAAAAAATACCAACAGAATTTCAAATCATACAAATTCTTGATTTCTTTTTTGTCTTCTTAACTTGATTTATAAACTTTATTCAGGTTGTATTAAAATTTAACGCTTAACTAAATTTGTTAATTCACACACATTTTGAGACAATTAACAAAAAAAAAAAAAAAAACACTTTAAAATATTTAACTAAATGAAAATTCATTCAGTAAATAACAACTTGCACTTAAAACAATGATTGTTAATATTTTTTGAAAACTAGATTTGTTTTATTCTTTTAATTTGTTTTTTTTATAATTATGTAACTTATTTGACAAACTTATGTAAATTTGAATCACTAAAGCAAAATATTCGAAAGATGAATAAATCATTGTCTTATATTCAAACGGAGCTATCTACATTTTTTTAGAAAATGAGGTTTTGATGCCCAAATATTCACTCACCTAGTTGGCATCTTTAGTATTATTTTCAAATTTAAAATATCATTCCAACACTGTTTTTTTTTTGCAAAATTAGATTAAGTTATCTACAATAATGTTTATTTTTTAATCGAAATGAGCTGCCCAGGAAAACGTCGGTAAGGGTGCGATAAAGTAATGCATTACCTTGTAATGTATACTCCTTACATGTATCATTATTTTCCAACAAAAAGTAATGAGTTACCAATGAAGGGTTACATAATGCATTACTTTGTAATGAATACCCCCTTACCTTCAGCATTATTTCTAAACATATAGTAATGAGTTACCACTAGTTGGTTACGTAATGCGTTACTATGTAATGTATACTCAACATTATTTCGAAACACAAAGTAATGAGTTACCAATATTTGGACACTCAGGGTTAACTTGTAATGATACATCATTACCTTTTACATTATTTCAAAACATAAAATAATGACGTACCGATCATCAATTATATAATGCATGAAATATAAGCGTAAAGTAACGTTTAAAATATTATTTTGAAAATCTATATTTAGACACGTTACTTTGTGATTTTTTGTAAGCATGAGGGTAAGTTATATATTTTAACATCACACACTGAAACTCGAAGCACAACAATTTATTTACATTTTAAGCAACCCATTATTATATGTTACGATAGCTCAGTTGGTAGAGTTTTCGCCTAACAATCAAAGACCCCAGGTTCGAATCTCAGCTCGAACAAGATATTTATTTAATTTAAAAAATCATTTGTAATACTTTTTTTTTATAAATTAGTTTTTATGAACATCTATTGATAGACGCATTACTTTTCCGAGCACGGTAACAATAAAATAACCAGTAAATTTACCCCCTACTTTTAGGCTCATCGCCTGTAAAATTCATCAGTGAAGTAAGGAGTATTGTAATGCATGGAGCCCTATAGCGATACATTACTTTACCCATTATTGGGTAATGTGTGATTTCGCTGGGTATATACAGTACTTTTTTGATTTTATAATTGCAAATACTGCAAAGTATCTAGGTTTTACTCTCGAAGCAAAACTTAAATGGAAAGAGTATGTGAAGAAGAAAGTTACTGAACTAAAAATTAAACTTTTCTCCAAAACTTCATAGTTTTCTTAATTTGGCTAAAAATGGTAAAAAAAAAGGAGGAACACGATCTGAAATATCACTAAATTCTTTTAAAATCGAGTGAAAGCTGTCATTAAGATAAGATAAAAATTATTAAGCAATTCAAAGCAAAAAGAGAGGAAAGGCAATTTTTATATATGTTCTGTTTTAAAAATTTAATTTTTTTTCCTATATCTCGAAAAAATATTTTTTACAATCGGTTTCTAATCATATGAAATAACTCCAACCAAAGAGTATATACAAATAGAGAGACTACACTTCTCTCGCCTCTCAGGAACAAAATACCGTACTCGTGAAAGCAAATGAAAACATTTTATTACACTAAAAATAATTGCAACATGTTGATAACCAATTGTTGCTTAAAACACACAGTTTTATTTTCCTTATATTTTGTTATTTTCTATTCAAATTTAATATCTTTTATTTTATCTCGCTTATTTTATCGTTAAAATTTTAAATAAATAAACTTTTTATTAAATTATTGTTCAAAAGCATGCTAAAAATTAATTTAAACTTTTAAATTTCTGCAAGATGTGTTAATTTTCTCGGTGCGGGATTAAGGATAAATAAAAAGAGGGCAGATTGAGAGAGACTGCGGTGGATAGAAACCCACTGCTCGAACCCGTACTCCAAAAAGTTTGACAGTTACTACATGACAGTTGTTTTTCTATTAAATAATAAAAAACAACGATTAGGCAGTTATTTTAAAAAAGTAGGTACTGTATTTTCGTAGCACTTGTTTGATTTTTTTTTTTTTGCAGTAAAAAGTTAATTTTCGTAATTTTGATCAATGCTTATTATCTTTAACTTCAAGCTCATATATTAGTTCTCATGTAGTGAGTAAACTGGTTTATATGAATGTTTGATATTTGGCATGGGATTGTTACCGCTTTCGCGCGATCCTCATATAACCCCTTAGGTCGCCCCTCCTCATGCCACCGAATTCATTGAGTCTAGAGGAACCCATACTGGCAACCTCCATTACAGAGATATGCAATGGCGGGATCCCCAGCATAACCCCCAAGGCATCCGTCGGGCAAGTTTCGCGGCCCCTGTAATGCCAACACACGCAAGACGGTAGATTCTCGTAAGAGCATCCCTTGCCTTACTCAGCTCAACTTTTGGCCACCATGCAAGGGCAGCATAGGTGATCATCGGTTTAACAATAGTATTGAACGACCAGTAGACCATTTGTGGCCTTAGGCCCCCAATTATAGCATGTTTTTTTAAAATAGCAGGACAGAAATAATTGGATCCAAAAGTGCTTCCAATTAAGCATTTTCTTCAATGAATTTAACATAGGCTTGTCAAGGAAGGACGCATTCCGATTTGATTCTTTGGATGTTCATTATCACGAATAACTTTTAAAAGCTATTTAGACAAATAAATTTCTTTGGAATTTGTTTATATGCCTAAAAAGCTTTCAAAAAGTTAATTAAGAAAAAGAACCTCTAAAGAATCCAACTGGAATGTTTCCACCCTATGACAACGCTATGTTATATTCATCAATGAAAATGCTTAATAAGAAGCACTTTATGTTTTGCTGGGTTTGCTTTGACTGATACTAAACAAACACTTTGTAATCACAGCAAAAAATATGGAAAGGATTCCTACAGAATCATTTTTTTTTCATTGATTCCATATTCATTCCTGACTTCCCGCTTCTAAAGAAGTTCTTTTTCACAACTTCCCAAGATGTAATTTTGAACAAAATTTAATGTTTCCAACTCTAGTATATCCAACTCGGCCCCAAAAACAAATTTAGGGGGTGAAAGGAAGGGGAAAAATATACTATAGAGCAATTCCATATGAAAGCGATCACCTTTTGGACGACCCCTCTCCGATTTTAAAATAAATAGTCTCAATCGATTGCCCAGCAAAAAATAATGTACCTACAAATTTTTTTTTTTTTATAGTGACTGGTTTAGTGGTGGTGTGCACCACTGTCATGTGACAAAATTGAAGAATTCTTCATAATCATTAAAAATAATTCAATTGTAAAAATATAAAAACAATGAGAACAAGGTGGTCTCTTAAATGCTCTTCTCCTGGCCAAACAAGGAGTCGGGCCCCATTTTTTTTATTGCTGATTCTTAAAGCAAAAATTATGAGCAATCCAAAAAAAATAAAATTAGCCGGAAAATTTAGGAGCTTCTGTGGAAAATCGGAAAATTTAATTTTCATCTCTATCGTTGCGATCGCTTTAGTAGTTTTTTTTAAAACAACTTTCAATGAGGTCCCTTATGAAGAATTCTTCAATTTTGTCACATGACAGTGGTGCACACCACCACTAAACCAGTCACTATAGAGCAATTCCATATGACATGTGACAAAATTGAAGAATTCTTCATAAGGGACCTCATTGAAAGTTGTTTTAAAAATAACTACTAAAGCGATCGCAACGAGTGATAGCTCGTTGGAAAGGTATTGAATCAGGCTTTAATTGAAAATTAAAATTTTCCTAATTTTTCTTGTTAAATAATTAAAATAATTCAATTGTAAAAATATAAAAACAATGAGAACAAGGTGGTCTCTTAAATGCTCTTCTCCTGTCCAAACAAGGAGTCGGGGCCCATTTTTTTTATTGCTGATTCTTAAAGCAAAAATTATGAGGAATCCAAAAAAAATAAAATTAGCCGGAAAATTTAGGAGCTTCTGTGGAAAATCGGAAAATTTAATTTTCATGGGAAAATTTAATTTTCATGGGAAAATTTAATTTTCATGGGAAAAAAGGTAAATTTCTGAGAAAAATTAGAAAAATTTTATTTTTCAATTAAGCCTGATTCAATACCTTTCCAACGAGCTATCACTCGTTGCGATCGCTTTAGTAGTTTTTTTCAATTTTGTCACATGACAGTGGTGAACACCACCACTAAACCAGTCACTATAAAAAAAAAAAAAAAATATGTAGGTACATTATTTTTTGCTGGGCAATCGATTGAGACTATTTATTTTAAAATCGGAGAGGGGTCGTCCAAAAATTTGCCAATTTTGATCGTTTTCATATGGAATTGCTCTATATATTTTTTTTGTAAAGGAGCGTATCCGAAATATGAGAAATTAAAATTTTTTAAACCCAACGTTCAAATACTCGATAAAAGAGAAGTTTTGATATCCATATTTCCTATGCTTTGAAGATAACGTTCCAAATTAGGTGAAAAAATGCTTTCGGAAAAGTTAAAAAAAAGAATGTAAATTCCAGCGCTCACGAGATTCTCGCCTAGGAGAGTTATCTTGTGAACATCAACAGAATTGAACTTTCATTAAAACATAAGCATTGATTAAGATGCACTGAATAAAGATCATAAAAGAGTACTTACACCCTATGACAAGCATAAATAAAATTCATTTCTTCCGATTCAAATTTTCATAACATCGAAATCCAGATCATTGATTCTTTATCTATTCTTCTGATGTTTTTTTTTTTTTGCTGGTAACTAATGCAGAGGACTTTACTTGATATTAAAAAAACAGTTCTTTGTGTTTTTATTAACAAATAAACAAAAGAAATATATATATTTGCATTAAACGATTAATCGATTAACCGCCGATTTTGTCGATTAACCGACCCGACTAGCTGGTTAATCAATAATGCCTTAACCGTTTAAACCGCCTAGGTCATTGTATTTAAGAAAGTATTTAAAAAAAAAAAATAATAATAATAATTAATAGGGAAAGTTTATTTGGCACGAAAAAAGTTTAAAATGACATACAAAATACCACGAAACTCCATTAAAAATGGCACAAGAAATGCCAATAATTGCAAAATATTAAAAAAATGTGTAAAAATAAAAAGTTAAATATTAAAATTTTATTCAATTTTCCTTAACTAAATTTTGATTGCATTGTACAATCATGTGCATTTTCAAGTCATCAAAACGAAACTACATATTAGTAATCACATAAAACAATTGAGTTTACTGAGAATACGAGTTCCATAAGGGGTTCATAGGGGGATAAGTTTCCAATGTATGACTCCTTTTCATTCCTATTAAAAAATATATTTTTTTTTATTTTAGTCAAAGTTTGTATGCCACAATTTCTATTGAAAACTATGGGAAAAATATCTTTAAATGTTTCAATAATTTCTTTGTCCATTCTGATAATTATATATAAAAGTGATAGTTTTGTTGCTAGTTTTTTACCAAATATGTTTATATATAATTATATATAAAAGTGAAAGAATTTTTCTTTTTATATACATATTTATATAGAGTTAGTGATAGAATTTGTTTGGTTTTATTGCATCGCATATACTAAAATATATTTATACATGGAAGTATATATGATCTCATATTTAGCTATATCACTTATATATGATGCTATAAAAAAAGATCATCTTATATATAACATGAGATACAACAATGTATGATGATATATAGCGCTGTATTAAAAATGTCCTTAGACATAAATATGAGACCGGAAGCGTTCTGGATAATCGATTTTCACGGTTAATTGAGAAAAACTTTTGAGTAGTAATTTTAATATTTTTTTAATTAATAAATTAATATTATTTTTCTAACGGCCGACAATAGCAACCCGCACTTCTCAAATTTCAAAATTAAACTGAACTAGACACGTGTATATCTGTGTATACCTCTGACTTATCGTATGTAAACTATGGAATTTTCTTTTTCAGTTTATTCACATTATGTTTAATTGTTCATAAGTAGCCGAAAAAAATATGTGTGTAATCCCAGTTAACAGAGGTAATCCCGGTTAATTCGTCCAAAACAAAAAATGGAAATCGACTCAAAAAAAATGTTTTCTTTTTCTTTTCCGGATAATTGATGTTGCCGGTTAATTGAGTCACGAATAATCGAGTTCCCACTGTGATTATATCAAGCTATATATGACTATATATAAACGGGGCATAAATATTTTTCCATAATTTGGATTGCATAACAAAACTTTTGATCACTATTTTGACAAAATTTAATACAAAATGTTTTACATCTTAAATCGCAGGTAGAAAGCTACACTGATAGAAGTTTCCTTCATAGTATTAATGAATCGATTTCATTAAAAGGATTCATTGATTTTATGACAAATTTCATTAACTGCATGAAAATTCATTAATAAAGGGTGTCCCAAGAAGAGCGTAATTTTTAAATTTTAAATAAAACACAGATATTTAAAAAAAAATCGTGAAACTTTATTATATCGTAAAGTAGACAGAATGAGGTTATGTATGGAACAATATATCGTGCAGATGGCTGCCGCGGCTTTGCTGGCATGCACGCGATCTTTTAATGAAATTTTCAATGACCGTTTTGCATGAATGCTGCGGTATTTCATTAATGCAGCATCCAATTTCCTCTTTTAAGGCTTGAGTCGTCGTCGGCTTATTCGCGTAAACCATAGACTTCAAAAAAAACCCAAAGAAAAAAATCTAATGGTGTTAAATCGCACGATCTAGGCGGCCAATTGTGATCTCCAAAACGTGAAATAACACGACCGGGAAATGACTGATGCAGCAATTGAATTGTTTCTCTGGCTGTATGACATGTGGCGCCGTCTTGTTGGAACCACATGCCCTCCACATTCATTTCTTCAATTCTAGGCAAGAAAAAACTGGTTATCATTTCACGATACCGAACACCATTGACTGTTTGCGCTTGACCTGCCTCATTTTCATAAAAAAAGGTCCAATGATTCCTCCAGCCCAAAAACCACACCACACAGTGTCACGTTGAGGATGCATTTGCTTCTCGTGAATCACTCGAGGATTTTCCTCACCCCAAATGCGACAATTCTGCCTATTGACGAAGCCATCAAGATGAAAATGGGCCTCGTCACGGAAGATGATTTTATCGGCAAAATCAGCATTTTCATGTTGTCATGTTGGTAAAACAATTTCACAATGAGAATGCGTTGTTCATCGTGTAGCGCTCCATTTTTACTCACCTCGTACCTTCTACTAGCAAACAATAACAATTGTTCAAATGTCAAACAATGACACTTCGAATGTTGCCAGATTTAAAAATTGCGTTCTTCTTGGGACACCCTTTATTTAAAAATATTTCATAAGATGTTTTTTATGATTTTTTCGTAATTTCATAAAAATATTCATTAAATCAATTAAGATTTTTCGATTTTTTTTTTCAATAAAAATTTTAACTTGTTATACTCGTATGCAAAAATAGTTTGTTTAGTATAATTTTTTGTTTTTTTTTTTCCAATAAAGTACATTTTGGCCAAACATAAATTTTCGCTGAAGTTAAACTCCCAATATTACAAATGACATAAATTTTTTTGTTTAACAGAATTAACCAAAACTTTGAAATAAATTGATTTAAGGCGGTCTCATATCATTTAGGACTGATAACTTATCTCAAAATAACCAAAGCATATGGCTTAATCATAGTAAGCAATGTAAAATTTATATGGAAATATATGTCGCTAATGTTAAACTCAGGTTATTTTTTTAGAAAAGTAACTCGTCCTTAAGTCTGAAACATAATTGGCTTAAGTGGCTTAAGCCAGGAATTGGTATGAAACGAAAATTAAGTTTTTTTTTTTAATTCAAATAATTGCATTTAAAAATATTCGGTTCATACCAACACCTGACTTAAGCCAATTAAGCCAATTGTGTTCAGCCTTTAGTGTATAAACTGTTGATGTTGAATGATAATTGACTACAAAATTCTAAAAAAAATTTATTAAGTCGACATAAGTGCTGTAAAAAGTCAACATATATGTAATGAACGCAAAATCGAGCTTTGTGACTAGAAATGTGCCTAGAAAATGTGGCTAGAATTAGTGCAAAAAATTTCATATACTTTATGAAATTTTCATTAGGTCAATAAAATCATTCATTAAAACTGATTTAATAAAACAAGATTCATTAATTCAATGAAACATTTCTTTGTGAACTTTAAAAAGAAAAAAAAATTATTCCATTAATGAATGAATTTGTTAATACTACGAACAAATTTCTGTCAGTGTATCCCCAAAAAAATTGGTGTTATATTTCCCGTATTCAGGTATTCATCATGCATTGTTTTTGAGTGCTGTTACTTGAAGTTTTTTTTACGGGACTACCTAGTTTTGATATAGGCTTTAAATGGCTAATAAAGGGTCCGTCATCTAACGTTTTTTTTCAACTAGTGCTTATTTCGTGAATTGTAACACTTAGCTCATGTTTGATTTGAAAGATAACTAGTTTTATCCTTCCGCTGAACGAATATGGTCCGTATGTTCGTTATCTTGTGAAAAAAGTGAAAGAAACTGGCATCCTCATCGATAAAACAAAGCGTGAAAAGCCAAAAACAGTGCGTACACCCGAGAATATTGCTGCTGTGCCAGAAAATGTGCGTGAAGCGCCATCAACATCAATTCACCGTCGTTCTCAACAATTGAACATTTCGGAGACATCATTGAGACGAATTTTGCATAAAGACCTTGGTATGACGCCATACAAAGTCCAATTGGTTCAGGAGTTCAAAAAAAAAAAGTTATTTGGGGGACCCTTTATTTGTCGTTATGTTTTGAATTACTTTGTATAAATTTGTGAAAATTATTATTAAATGACTAACAAATTTTGTGTACCAAAAAGAAATTTAACAATAACTTTTGACATTTGTTAAGCAAATTTAGCGTTACATGTATTGTGTTGTTATGCGAAAAAAACAAATAATATTACATTACTTTACATAAAATATTCCGGTTCCACCCTGAAGTGAATTTTACCGGTTAGTTATGATCAGTGATTCTGAAGCGTTTCATATTTTATATAAAATAAAACATTATAAATCGCGAATTAAAAACACATTAATTCGCATGAATTAAAAGAGATAAACTAATATGTTTAAACTATATTCATTACCCGATCAAAAAAAAATTATATACCAATTAATAAAATTTGATATGGAGTTTCATATAGTCATATTAATTTAATCCGAAATATGGGCCTGTATAATTTTATCTGTTTGTATGGGTTTAGATCTAATCTGATGCATTTAGATAAATGTCCAGGGCAATATTATCCGAATTATGGTCATACATACAATTAAAAAAAAATAAGTTAGTAGAAAAGTTGGTAAAACGTCTTCTATATCAAGTATACTATTTTTCAGCATTTTTTTTTGTTGAAATTGTGGTTTAGCTAAAATATTAGTAATACTTATTCAGCACTTAACTGTAAGTTTTACTTATATTTTACTAATGTTTTACTAATTTATTTTACTAAAAAAAATGTACTGCTAATAAGAACATTAAAAGTGTGGACGACAACCAGATTAAAAGATATACGCAGAATGAAGTAGATTGTCGCGGCATTTGAAGATATAATAGAGACGAAAAAATTATACTATCAAGTAAGACATTTAAAAAGACATTTAAAAAATCAACCATGGAAGATTTTTGTATCTATTTTTCATACATAATAAAACAAAAGGACGCCAACAATGTGTATCGTATATACATATATATATATATATAGATTTATAACGTTGAAGCAAACCATGTATTTGCAGGTAATTATTTCCCCAAATATTTTGAATTTCAATGAAGTTTTTATGTAAAAACCGGATACAACAAATAACTTATTTTGTATAAGTTTGTATCAGTACAGATATAATTTTATACCATTATCTAAAATCTGATTAAATTGTAACGTGTCATTATTCGGATAGTAACAAATTAGAACTAAACTAATGCAAACTTATGTAATTGTATGGGCCCATTTCTCGGATAAAACTGTATAAAGACGTATTAGATTATGTATGATTTTATAAAGCATCATATAATTTTTTTATCGGTTATTTTAAATGAAAGTTTTTCATTAGTCATGTGACGTTTTCAATAAATAATATGACATTTTTCATTAAATTTTATAAAAAAACTGCATTAACTTACTAAAAACTTTCAATGGAGGAGTTCCAGTGACAATTCAAATATCTCATGTAAAAATTCATTGATAGCATGTAGATAATGCTATCAGAGTATATATCTTAAATTATCTTAAATTATATAGCTTATATGTTGTATTATTTAATATTATATATGAAAATGTATTATTATATATGACAATAGATCTATTTTATCTTATTATGGACGATATGCTTAATATCTTGTTTTGTAAAGGTTAATATATAATAATATATATTTAGATATGTTACCACATACGAAACATATAATAATATATGGCTATACATGACAGCATATATAATAGCATATTATAACATATTTTAAGATTAATAAACATAAGGCAATACATAAATTTGTTTACTCGGATAATTCTCTTTAAAGTCCGCCACAAGGAAGTTGTCCTTTAAGAAACCACCGATTTCAATGAACTTTCGATGTGTAATAGAAGAAAGCGCCAGATTTATTAAAATTTTTGCAAACTTTATTTTGAAAACTGCTGTAAATATTTTTGTTTGCATTTTCTGCAGTTTTAGCGAATTCACTTCTAACTATCTACCATTGTAGATACGTTGAGAGTGAAGGTTAATTACATGTAGTCAAATTATATTTTATTATATCTAGAAGGAAACCTCTAATTATGGTTGAATAATTAAGATTCAAAATTTATAATATACAACTTTAATGAAATACTGACATTGAACGTCAAACATTTGTTCAAAATTCTTTTGTGCATTTTAACAAAAGTTGGTGGTAAGAAGTAAAGTTAAAAAAAAAATACATACAACAATTTTATATTACTTAGTATAGAAATTTAAACATTTAAAAAAAAAAAACTTAAAGACCATATTTTATTCTTGTTTTGAAGTTTGCTTAAAATATCCGACCTTAAACCTGAAACTTGTTCTGTTCTTTAAAGATTTCAAGATTCAAAGATTTTTTATATAAAAAATTGTATAATTAATGATCTAATAATTTTTATATTTCTTGAAGGAATATAAAATATTAATTATCAGGGACCGGAAGTTCATGCAAATGCATGTTTTTCCCCTTAAGTCTGGGAACAGGATCAACAAAATATCTTTGCGAATCATAGAATTTGTGTAGAAAATGGCATCGAATTTTTAGTGCATATTTTTGTATATTTTGCTTTAAATGCATATTTTTACATATTTTGGTTTAAATGCATACTTTTCTAGCACTTTTTTGCTTGAAATGCATATTTTTATTGCACATTTCTTAGCTTTTTGTAAAAAAGTAATTTTTAATTTAATTTTCTTTGAGATTTAACAACATAGTTTTGCACAGAATATGTATATTGAACAATGAAAATTAAATTTAAAGCATGACAATATTTAATTTTAAATGGTTCTCTTTTTACAGTTTTCGTTATTTTTTTTTTTTTGAAACTATCAATATCCCAGTTAAGACTTTTAGAAGAAAATTTCGAAAAAAATTTACATTAAAATGATTATAAGTGCATATTTTTGCTGTTTATAGTGCATATTTTAAGATTTTTCAGGCATATTATAGGCGTCTAAAATACGATTTTTTAGTACATGAAGTTCCTGTTCCTGATAATAATAATAAAAAACAAGAAAATCTCTGGAACCAGTTTTTGAAAAAATACAATTTAAATCATTTAATTTATAGCATGTATTTTGATAAAAAATTTAAAAATTATACTTTTTCAAAAGCTTTCAGGGAATAATTTATAAATTCAGGTTCTAATTAAGAATTTAAATGTGAAATGTCATTTATACAGAAAAGTAATTCTGCACTCAACTAAAAAAGTTAGTAGTAAAATTACTAAAATATTTTATTTTACGATTTACGGATTTTGTATTGATTTTGAGAATAAAATAAATTTTCACTAAACATTTTTCATATTCTCTATTTGTAAATTATAGAATTGTTTGCAAAATTTTTTTTATTGCTTTAATCTAAATAGTTTACTAGTTTTTTAAACCCAAGTTTCTAAAATTACAAACAGTTGTACCCATTTTTCTTTTTTAATTGAACATTTTTATAATCTAAATGTAAACCGAATTAAAAAATAAAACATTAGCAATACAACTCTATCGATGCATATTAAAGGGCTAAAAATAGGTAAATAAGGGAAACAAATTAGGAAGTGAATCTTCAGTTCCGTAACAGCGATTGAAGTTACCGGCTGTAGTACATTTTGAAGGCTTCCAGGTAGCCAAACCCCCCCCCCCCCCCCCCCCCCCATCCAACCCTTTTCCGCCTGTTTATACTGATATCAACTATTTTACATCAAAAATTACTGCATTAGACCCAAAAGCGGCAGAAAACAGTGGGACAAAAAATGTTAAAATGCCATTAAGGTATTTTTGCTCAAAAACATAATTTGGGAATACTTTACATTTGAATAATGAACAAATTTACGATTTACCTTGAGATTACACTAATCGACAAGGGTTTTACACAGGCTTTCCAAAAAAAAATGGTTTTTATTGAATTAAATTCTGATTGTGTGAGCCAGAAAAGATATTTTCAGTTAGTTTTAGCATTTTATATACATTTTTATTACGGCAGCGCAAACCAAGAACAAACGATCGCGGGATTAAGGACTATGATGCATTGATCGACGCCATTAAAGTAATGAAAGTCTATAATAAATAGAAAAGAAGTACTGACTTTTTCGAAGTCGCCAAACACTATTATGTCTTGAGCATTATTGAATTACAAGAATTGGCCTATTAGTTTGCTCTTAAACTTGATGTCAAATATGCAAGAAGCCACGAATGCAAAACAGCAGTTCATGCGAAATGTGCGCTTAAATGCTTACATATACCAGAACCGTGACTTCGACAATGACCATTTTACAAATTAAAATTTTTATTCTGACTTTCACATAATACAAATAAATATTAATTATTTTTCTTAAACTTCCCAAATTAGGTGTTTTACTTGCATTTTTCACACATTTTTCAGGGCTTGGCAACCTACAAGCCTTTTAGGTACTATAAAAATTTTTATTTTTTGCAAATTCGAATTATTTCTAGCTCAGGATTGTGATTTGATACTTTCTCTTGTTAACCTACAAATATGAGAACAATACGCTGATTTAATGATGAGTTCTGGGCAAATTTGCTAAGGAGTGGCAACTGCAAGCCTTTCCTCTATAGTAATTGTACTTGGTCTGCATTAAAATATCCTCTGGAGGACCAAAATTACTCTACAGAAAATCTACAAATATTTTTTCTGTAATAAGGCAAAAATTACAAAACTTTTTAAAGTCTATATCATGTGATGAGTCTGAAAGTACCAGTCCTGTGGTAGGTTAAAACAGGATCGGTTCCTATAGTACCTATCTCGTGATCGGTATAAACGTCTCTATCACGTGATGTGTATGAAACTCTAGCCCCGTGGTAGGTGAAAACAGTACAGATTTCCAAATTTATTAACACGTAATCGGTTTAAAACTATATATCACGTGATGGATCTGAAAGTACCAGGCATGTGGTAGGTGAAAATAAGACCGGTTCCTAAAAGACTTATCACTTTACCGGTTCAAAAGTGTCTTTCATGTAACTGGTCTGAATAGGTGCAAACATGACGGGTTTTAAAATACCTATCATTGAGCCGGTTTTAAAGTATCTATTAGAAAAGTCTTTCAAGGGAGAACTCCGACTGAACTAAAAAATATATAGAAGGATAAAAAGATATTAAACATGGTTTTTTCCTAGAAAGTATTAAAAAAAAAATGTTATCAAATTAAAGGTATTTTTAACTTATTGTAAGAACCACTCTAATTTCTTTTATGGAAATATTCGTCTGACTTATGAAGTAAAATTATTTTCTGACCGCTAATTGTATTTAAGAATTAAAAGCTTTTGTAATGAGGAATTAATATGACCATGAAGTTAGTTCTGTGACATGTTCTTTTGTGTTAGTTAAGTGACAGGGTATGCTCTCTTGTACCATTCCTGTGACATGTTACTTGATGTTAGTTGTGTGAAATATTCTTTTACCCCGAAATTGAGCTAATTTTCAGAATAAATTCTTTAAAGTGCAAATACAAGAATTTGTATTAAATTCGTTATATATTTTAATGAAAATAGCAAAGTTCAAGCATTCCCATTTTTTTCAAAAGACAATATTAATATATTTATTCATGTTTAATAATTTTTTGTTTTAATTACAACAAATTTCATTGTCAAAATTAATAGAATTGCAAGTTTTAAAAAGTAAGTTAGTGAACATTGAAAATCTGGCCGAAGTTCGGTAGGACACTACAAACTATGTCATATTATCCTAACCGAGCACTAGCTACTATGGCTTTCGGCTCGTTGTAGCAAAAAACAGACCAGTGCCTCTGGCGGGAATCGAACCCATGACCACTGCACTGATAAGTCAGCAAGCTACCAACGAGCCTACCGGGGCGCACGGTATATAGTTTTACATTACAAAATCTTCCTGTTTTTTGGTATGGAACGATATATCTTTACATATAACTATGAATAGGTCAAGAAATCGTTTTATCCAAAATGAATTACATATTTTTGAATATTACACCATATGTTGTTATACATAATTATGATTTGTGTTACATCTTATTATACATGTATTCATACATAATTAGATTAACCATATATAACTGTATATGTCATATACGACTATTTATTGGTCGATATGTAATAAGATGTAATTAAATGTGGCGTCGCATTAACAAAATTAGAGCAACAAAATTTTATATATAAACATACACAAACATATGCATTTGCATACATATAATAGCATGCAGTAACATATATATTTATATAAAATAATGCATGATTATATGTAAACGTGTTTGCTCGGGCTCTTAAATCCGAATCTGAAGTCGAAAACGTTCCACCGGCTCTTATTTCCGAGTTATGGACCAATATTTTTTTGAACCATCCACCCGTCCAAAAATGCTTTAGTGGTCAATATTGCGGAGATGTCTTTAAAATCTGTTTTATTTTTATATATTTGAATCCTACATAAAAATAACTCTAATTTGAGCAGAACTATGTTGGGAAATGTGCAAATATATTTTGGAACACCGGAGGCGTCTCGAAATGGTACCTACGTTCAGATTTTTTTTTTTAAATTGGACATATTAAAATCATGTTTATAATATGCACTTCAATAAATAAAACTAGGGGTCGAACTTGGAAATCCATTCAGCAGATCCAGAAATATATGGAAAATATGCCAAAGTTTTGAACAAATTTTTTTGTGAAGTACACTAGGCCTATATTTCGGGAGGCTAGTTTAAATTCGGTGTTTTGACTTCAGATTATTGTTTAAAAGGCAAAAGTACTTACAAAAAAGTATTATAAGTCTGGGCAAAATCTTCTCCATAAAATATTTGAATTTCAGCTAAACGTTGAAAATCGTTCATTTATACCGACCTCTAAATATAGACCAATTGTGCTGAAATTTGGACCTAGCATTACTGAGCACTATTGGAACAGGGACAGCCTTGTGGAGCTCTAACACTCGACAGTCTTTTTTTTTTTGGCCACCCTAGTGTACATACATATATTCAAAATGTTTTACAGTGCGTCAAAAATTTTCCCGAAATCAAGGTTCATTTAAATGATATTATATTTCCATTAATCATAATATTTTCTTTAATCAAATATGCCATTAATAAAATTCACACCATTAAAACAAACACTTGACATTTTTTGTAAAACTCATTTCCACTTCAAAATCTGTAACAAAATTATAACTGTATTAATTGATTTTGTATTCAAATTCTATTAATGTTTTACGATTGATTGACTGCGCATGCGCAAATGCTCACGTTTATCATCATTATCGACACAATGTTTTATATGCATTATATTTTATGGTGGTTTATTTGTAAACTGATCAAAATCGTTGACGACTTTGATCTTATCTGCTTGATGACGTTTTATTTATAACAATTGATCAATCGAGGTCTAACAGCGGCTTTACATACGAGTATACTACTTGCTTTGTCATCATTGTCATAATTCAAATGGTAACAAACCACAAATTTCAATCAAAATAAACCTTAGAAACAAAAAAAATTGGTAAACGCAAAAGTTTATTTATGTAATACAACATACAATTGTTGTTGTTGTTGTTGTCGGTATTGTTGTTAATATTACTTTACGCGGGCATAGTGAATCTCAAAATTAACTATAACTTACTAGTTATATCAATGTGCAACAAATTTTGGGTCATCGCCGTCAGTCTCAATGACTCCAATGCGAACTCGTGTAAAAATAGGTATATATAGTCATATATAATATGATTACGTCATATCTAACTTTGAATGGAGTCACGTTACAGCTTGTATCATATCATAAAATAACATTTGATAATTTTTATTGAGAGAATGGTTTATGTGTTAATTGATATTACTATATGTCTCCATATCATACTCCATATATAACTACATCTCCCATATTACAATAATCCAAAAATATGAAGTCATCGATATGATTGTATATGGTCCCATACTAAGTCTTATTAATCTATATGTGACGTCATACTGAAAATATTTTCCTTATAAATTCATATAGCATTATATATAATCCATACATATTTTGGTAAAGCTCAATTTAAAATTAAGTTATCTGCTAGGTAAGACTTTATTACTTATGATATCACATATAACCATATTACTTTTATAACGAAATTATTTTCAAGTGATTTCTTTTATATAAATTTATATAAGACAAAAACTCTTAATTATATATTTTTTAAACACTAAATTTGTTCTACAAAATTATTAAACATTTCGTTATGTTTCTTTTAGGTATTTAAAATTTTTGATTTCTAGAAATTTTTATTTTCCACTTAAATACGTTTCAAAATAACTTCAAATTATAGAAGTCATACCTACTACCGGCTAAAATTTTAAAAATTAGATATATTTATATCTAATTAGATATAATTTAATGTCCCGGATATGGACAAATCTCAGATAAAATTGTATCAAATTATATCTAATTTACTTGGGAACTTATCAAATGAGATATTATTTTATTAGACTCCATATTAAAATGTTTACCCGGGAAATGAAAGTTGACTATTAGATGAACAAAGCCACCAAAGGGTTTTGCAAAGTTAGTTTGAATTTCAATTTTATGGCCTCTTGAAGTTAAGATATTAAAATAATAATATATTTATTGGAATGGAATTGTGTGCACTTATTGTACCATTGAACCCAATGTCGAAAAATATATATTTTTTCATATATTTCAACAAATAGTAGGCGAGATAGGCGTGGTCCAATATAAAAAAATCATAAATTTTTTGTAGACATACATTTTTTTCTATTTGGGAACAATCCTAAGGAATTTCAGAATAAATGCATCTGAAAGTATATTGTAAGTAGAATTCATTTTAGGAATTTATTTTGAATATACTGCAAAAGATTAGAATCTATTTAAAAAATATATATCACAAAATCTTTTTTAAATTTCAACTCAGTGAAACTGAAATAAATGTTTAAAAAAACCGGCAGTTTTTGGGATTTAGAAAAACCGTAAATGCAGTTGTGTAAACAAGACCTTGAACCATCACTGAGCAATGTTTAAGGATTACCCCACTTTATCCGTAAAAGTTACAGAGGTTTAAAGTTGAAAAATCGATAAAAATGGCTTGAAATAATCCATAGTTTTTACCTTTTTTCGCTTTTTTTAAGTTTTCCTTATATTTCTATCTTTTCCGGCATAACACAAAGTCAGTACATATAAGAGATTATTTTAATGGTGGTTTGATAGATGCTTCATCGCTTGGTAAGAAGTTATAAGACGGTTAAATTTTGAAACCAAAAATTAAGAGTTTTTAAATTTTCGAGGTTTTTTGATCAGGGATTTCGGCCCCCTCTATAAAATGAAAAAAGTTGAACTAGAGTTGGTAGCTGTTGTAATTCTTAATATTTTGGAATTAATCCCGTTAATATGCCACGAATAGTTAAGAAGTTTCAGCAGATCAAAGTTCGAAAGAAAAAACGTAAGTTTTTTAAAATACCAGTTTTTCGCGAGGCACATTTGCGGTTTCATTCGAAATTTGGTGGACTCTTGCGTAACCGAGTTTTTTGTGAGTTTACATTAAAAAATCACTGGCGGGTTTATAAAAAATAAATTGCAAAATTTTATGGCATTTTTAAAAAGTGTGCGAAATTTACAAATCTTTTTCTAATTTTTTTTAATAGCAATTAATGCATTTTGTTCAAATGTAATACATCAAAAGACGTGTCTTAACGCGTAGAACCGATTTGGTTTTTCATTTTTTACTTTACGTCATTATTAGCGGTAAGCGGGATGTATTTATCTAAACTTATTTTGATCTGGCACATCCAAGGCTTTGCACGAAATCGGATGAAATTTTTTTTAAATGAAAGCCCATTCGATGCCTTATTATAAAATCAGAGGCGGTTTAAAAAATTTTGATGATTATTGATTTTTTGGACCATATTAAGTTTTCTTGTTATAAAAAAGCATCCCAGATTTTTTTTTTTAATTACTGGTGTAATCAGACGATTGCCAGTAATTTGACCACACATATCCTAAATATGCTATAAAGAATTGAAAAAAAAAAATTCAGAGCGAATAAATCGCGATTTTGGATAAACACATAATTTTTAGAAAAAAAAATTGCAACTACTTTACATTTGTTAGTAAAAAAAGTCATAAGATATTTTGGCTTATCTGTCATATTTTATGTGACAATTAGTCTTTTGTTTTAAAATAAAAATTCAGTTTTATTACCCTGCAGGAAGCTTGGGGTCAAGTGTCTCCAAGTCTCCACTTTTGTCTACTATTTTGTTGACATTGTCAACTAAGCGTCTACACTTTTTACTTTATTAACTCACTACTAAATTTTTGGTTCCAATGTCTACATATGGTCCCATTAGAACTAATTAGTCACTAGTGAATCTATGGTTCTTATGTCTACATGTGGTCCCATAAGAACAAACGATTCACTAGTGAATCTTTGGTCCAATGTCTGCATATGGTCCCATAAGAACTACCTAGTCGCTAGTGGATCTATGTTTCTAATGTATACATGTGGTGCCATAAGAACTACCTAGTCACTAGTGAATCTTTGGTTCCAATGTCTACATATGGTCCCATAAGAACTACCTATTCACTACCTAGTCAATAGTTCTAATGTCACTAGTGATTTTCAATGACACGTACATTTAAAATGTCTATAGCAAATTACATTGCCTGGGGAACATTTGGTTAGTAGTACTGGTGACACAGTCAATAGTGAATCAATACTTTTTCACTATTGACATTTCCTGCAGGGTAGTGAATTTTTGGTTCCAATGTCTACATATGGTCCCATTAGAACTAATTAGTCACTAGTGAATCTATGGTTCTTATGTCTACATCTGGTCCCATAAGAACTAACGAGTCACTAGTGAATCTTTGGTCCAATGTCTGCATATGGTCCGATAAGAACTACCTAGTCACTAGTGAATATATGTTTCTAATGTCTACATATGGTGCCATAAGAACTACCTGGTCACTAGTGAACCTTTGGTTCCAATGTCTACATATGTTCCCATAAGAACTACCTATTCACTACCTAGTCAATAGTTCTAATGTCACTAGTGATTTTCAATGACACGTACATGTTAAATGTCTATAGCAAATTACATTGCCTGGGGAACATTTGGTTAGTAGTACTGGTGACACAGTCAATAGTGAATCAATACTTTTTCACTATTGACATTTCCTGCAGGGTAATTATGGATAACTTAAAAGCGGTAAAACTTAATTTTTATCTGAATTAATAAAAATCTCTACTTTTGATAATAATAAACTTTTTTTTTAATTTAAGAACCGATCAGAAACAAAAATAATACTTATGCCCATAAAAAAATAAATTATTAGTTCACAAATTTTAAGGACTTGCAGTATGTAAGTGGATGCAAATAGAGACTTTCTGACTACTACGCTATTGTTACCCTAACACTCTTCTTTAATTAATCTTTTGACACACTTACCATATCTCTTAAATATATAATCGCTAAGAACCCATTGACAAGAATACCTAGCGGTGGTCGTTAAAGGGTTAAAGATGTATCAAATAATAGAATAGATATGGCCTAGCATGTTTTAATAACGAATGCAAAAAAAAAAAAAAAATTTAAAAAAACCAAAAAAAAAACAATTTCAACAATTTTAAGACCGCTATATCTTTAAACCGCCACAACTTTTAAAGTCACATCGTTTTAAAGTCACATCGTTTTAAAGTCACTATTTAAAATGGTGGGGTGCAATAACGCCTTACGAAATAAGGCCTTTAAGGCTTTATTTCACTTCCAATTGAGAAATAAGGCCTTTATTGCGAAAAGGGCTTTATTGCACTTTGAAAGTGACATAAGGCCTTTATTGAAATTTAGCCAATGGTGCAATAAAGCCTTTATTTTGTATTTTTTGATTCTTTTGTTACACTGTTCAGTTTCTTTTGTTACACTGTTCTTAGGGGTTTTCTCCTCCATAGGACGCGGCAGGTGGCTTCGCTGAATACAGTTTTCCTGCGCGCGTCTCATTATCTTCCCTAGTGTGACGCGCGCAGGGAAACTTTATTCAGCGAAGCCACCTGCCGCGTCCCATGGAGGAGAAAACCCCTAAGAGCGGCCGCAGGCCGCCACGCAGAAAAACTTTATAAAGCAAAGATTTTCAATATTGTTGTAGTTAAATTTTTTGTTGAATTATTAATGTTCTATTAATTTTTGCTTATCATCATATTTGCAAAAATGTGTAATGATTAAAGTGATTTTTTTTTCATTTTGGTGGGATTTATTTCGTTTCCAGAAGTGGGATTAATTACACTATGCTAGTTGAAAAACCCGACAAACGGGGCACCCGGTGGGTTAAACTAAATCGACTGTGCTGAATCGAATGGCGTTCGCCGTTTTTTTTAGGTTAGCTCTTAAAAAAAAAGTTAGGGGGGGTTAAAGTTTCCCCCTTTTGGCCTGTTCTTGCAGAATACCGGTATATAAAACTATGTTTTCTTTACATCTGAGGTGTAGGGTGTGTTCAGCAACTTTGTAGAAAATATTATGAAAAATATTTTTGTGGAACGTATTAACCCTCTAACTGCCGCTCATAACGGCATTTTTTGGCTTTATTCTAACAAATCGTTAAAAACACCCCGAAAAAGGGGAGGGGAGGGCATGAAATGTTCTACATAAATGTTGGCCATAAAATTTTACTATATACGTCAGAACACATCAAAACCATAAACTTAACACAAACACCAAAAACTAATCATATTCATTAAGGGTTAATTTAGTTATTATTGCTTCCTAAATTATTTTATATTTATTGTAATCCTTAATATATATTCCAAGTTTTAACTAGCTTGTTCCATTTTTGGACCTAGCCCATTCAAAACATTCTTACAAAGTTACACTTAAAGGTCTAAGAAATCGTTAGAAATCTGCCTCAAATCGGGTTTATTTCTTTACCGTTATTTTTTTTTTTCGGCAAACCCTCAATTATAAAATTGTACAGTGGTACTAACTTTGAAAAATAAGAAGTATTAAAAATAAGTCTAACTTTAAAGTTTTTGACAATCTCTTATCAAGTCGGTTATACTTAAATATCTAAGATGGAGGCGTGTAATAACTACTTTTGTTATGTGTGTGGAAAATTTACAATTATGCC
Organism: Delia radicum; assembly: GCA_021234595.1. Classification (NCBI taxonomy): domain Eukaryota; kingdom Metazoa; phylum Arthropoda; class Insecta; order Diptera; family Anthomyiidae; genus Delia; species Delia radicum. The sequence continues at coordinate 156,113,305 of CM037851.1, read as the reverse complement.
CAGTCGCCGTAAAATTACTATTGAAATAATTAACTTGTATGAATCATATTTTTCTTTAAGTGTTATATGTGGTAAGAATTGGACATCCTCGATAGTGTGTACAACTTGCATTTACCATTTTAAAAAGTGGAAAAAAGATGGAGACGCGATGCCATTTGGTGTTCCAATGATTTGGAGAGATCCCATACTACATATTGAAGGTGAGTGTTATGCGTGCATAAATCATACAGCAGGTATGAACAGAAAAAAAAGTGGTTCTATATCTTACACTGCAACAACATATGCTCAATTTCCGATGCCACATTATAATGAAATTCCTGTGCCGGATAACCGAAAGCAAAGAGAAAATAGTTCCTCAGTATATGAATCTGTTCAAACCTGTGAAGACGCAGTATCAATATATCAACCGTCAAACATCACGGTTCCATGCAGTCACAATGAAATCACGCAAAATCGTCTAGATATAATGATCACAAAGACAGAGCATTCTTTTGACAAAAGATTTAAAACAAGCTAATATTTTGGCTATCGTAAATTTACAACTTTTTTTAGATCTATTGAGAATAATTCTCTCGCGTATTGTACTGACATCCGTGGCTTGATTTTAACAATACAAAATGAATATAATTCAGGAGATTGGCGATTATTCATTGATTCGTCCAAAAGTAGCTTAAAAGCAGTTTAGCTACATGCCACTAATTTAAAAAACTAAGCGGTTTTTGAAAACAATGCATTTGGCAGTGGAGGGTATTTAACCCATTTCGGGCCGCTACCCGATCCCGTTGGAATTTGTTCATGATTTTTGGAATACTACCTCTTATTGACCTCATTAAGAAAAATTTAAAAAATCTTTGAGTTATCTCAATTGGTTTCCGAGATATGGCGTGGGTAGTTTTCTACCCCTTGGGCCGTTGCATATACATAATATGCGTAAAACTAATAATAACAATAAAACAAATTTAGTAGAGAGATCATCAAGATTTATTAAAAAATTATTATTATATACAGTGAATAGTAAAAAGATATAATAGAATAGATATTTTATTGATGTTTATAATATTTACCAAAACATTTGGCGTGTAAATTTACGTTACATTTGACGCATATGAAGGGAGTCTTTGACGAACATACTTTGCATCGTCTGGGTGGCACATCGTCACCACGCTTGCAAGGAAAATGCTTAGTATCATTGATATTAGCCGCATCGCTATGTCTAGAAGCATTGCTAGTACCAGGAACATTATTCAAATCCTGGTCAGTCTTCTCCGATGATAAAAGAGCTTATATTACTTTTCTCAGTTTTTGCAACCAAGCAATGCAATTTCCATGCATTAACCATCATGTTGGAAAGGGTATTTGTAAAAGAGGCCACCACCATTTTTTCCCCGTATGCCAATACGATAATTACCCAAAGCATTATCATGGAGGTCAACACCCCCCATACCTATGAGAGAGGGCGAAAAAAAAATAGGAACAGATAGTAGGTTCTTGAGATATACATACATCGATTATTTTGTATCCTTACCTTCATTATACTCCTTTGTCATTCGGGGAACGTTTATGTTTATATGTTTTTTTTGCTTGCGGTCAAACCGCTTTGCTGTAGCGAGTGGTTCTATTGATGAATGATTTGATAACATCGTAACAGCTGCATTATCTATGCATCTTATTACAACGAGCTCCTTGTCATGATCATACATTGCTGCCATTTCGCCTTTTTTCATATTTTCATGCAGCATGGCTTTTCCAGTTATATTTGCCCGAACAGTTCCTATCGCAAAGAATCCACGATCACTTAGTAGGCACATGAGATGAAAAGAAGTGAAAAAGTTATCGAAGAATATTCTGTGAGACGATGGTGATGAAATATTCTCCAATAGTTTGAGAACAACATCCGCTCCAAGTCCAATGGTTTTGTCGTGTGGAGTTGCTGCTCCTCCATATAGTATTGACTGATACAAATATCCACTTGATGAGCACAAGCACCAAGCTTTAAACCCAAATCGAATAGGTTTGCCACGGATGAACATTTTGCAGGAATGTCTTCCAAAGTAGGGGATCATCTGTTCATCAACTGATAAATTATGAGCCCGAATTCCAAACTGCATAAATCGTTTGTTGCTTGCGTCAAAAAATTGCCTACTCTTGAATATTTATCAGACGTATCCAAACTGTTGTTATCCGACAAATGGATGAACCTCTTGATTGCCTCAAATCTCGATCGAGGTAGCGAATTGCGAACAGTCGGTACTTCCAAGTCTGGTTGAAGTGACCAGTATAACTTCCATTGCGGAAGGACATGGTAACCACTTAGAAATAAAATACCGATGAATCGCTTCAATTCATATTGTTGGAGTCCAAGGCTTGCATTTTGCTGACCAGCGTATTTGTCACTGAGCTCAATAATCATTGTACACAAGTCTTCATCTAAGAAAAGGGCAAAGAGCTCAGCAGGTGATTTTCCACCTACAACAAGAGAACGAATTATGGACATAATTTATTATTAATTCTAATAATATTTACCTAATTCTTGTACAATGCCCTCGATTTCTGTAGCTTCAACGTTAGCTGGTTCTTTGGAATATTCAAAGGGACGCTTACGCCAAGAAGCTGGGCCATATTCAGCTTGTGATTTAAATTTTTTTGGAGGTGGTTCGAGGCTTCTTTCAGTTTCTTCTTGATCTTTAGGGTAATTTTCGACGACTTCGTATTCTAATTCGACCGACCCAGCGATATCCATTGCAAGTGGCTCGTTAAATTCGATAATTTCATCGTTAATTTGTTCAGTGTCACTTATCTCATCTACTTCTGGTGGAATGTATACAACATTAACCTCTGTTGATCTGTGAACAGCTGAGTTGACTTCATCTTCTTCGTCCGATGAATTCAAGATTCCCATAATTTCATCCATTTTTAAAAATTTGTGTCGCATCATTTTCTATAAAATGTATACTTACCAAATAATATGTATGGTTACAAAATATTAATTATTATACTTACCAATATTTAACGCAAATCAAACACAATCGAAAAACTTATATCAACGATGCAGTAAGCAAACAGAACTGAACTGCACTGACCAAAACCATGTGATATAAAGTAATAGTTGTTATGACATTGGCCCAAGGGGTAGAAAACTACCCATGCAATTTCAACGTAAGAAAGCACCGTTATGTCAATAGTATACAGTATAAATCTATTTATATTTGCATAGAACAAACCTTTTGCAGTATTGCACTACAGACAATTTATCAAATTGAAGTGATATCACAATTGTAATATTTAATTCAAAACATGTCCTTTTGGGAGTTTATTGTTTTATGAGGGGGTGGTGGGAGCTCGGCTGTTCATAGGGGAGTGGTTGATAGTAAATCACAGAAATCATTCTAAATATTTACAAAGTATCAACCAGTACTTTTTACTGTGTCTAGTTTCGCAGAAATTTCGGTTTTAGTTCAGGGGTAGAAAACTACCCGTCTGGGCCAAATGGGTTAAGGGTATTTAAGTTAAGTAGCTTTAAAATGAGTTATCAATGACTATCGTAGCTTAAGCCGATAAAAAGATATGAAATATTAAGTATGAATACTTTTTTAAAATTTTCGAATATTTATCATATTTTAAAACGCGATATTTCAAGAGAGGGATAAGCTGTCCTACATTTGGACGAGGTTATAGTTATATGATGTACATCTTCTATACCAAGTTTGGTTGAAATCAGAATGGTGGAGGAAATCGATTGGTTGATTAAAATAACTCACTTTTTATATGCTTATCCTATAATCTCTGTTTTGTCATCAAAATTTCTAAAATAATCAAAAACGTATTTTTTAGTTTTGGCCACATCTTGCCTTTGTGTACTGTTGAGTAAAATAAATTTTCTTTAATAAATGTGTTTAAGATGTAGAATTTGCTAAAAACCAACAAATTTTAAGAAACATGGTTATGGTTTCAGAAAATTAGAAAAACCGCGGTTTCGGTTTTTTGTATATACAGAGAAAAATTTAGCTATTTGCCAACTGAAATTCGGTTACTACTACCCATATATAGTTGGGTGTTATGGTTAGCACGTTGGACTATTACACAGATGGTCCCGGGTTCGATCCCCGGTGCCGGCAACATCAAAATTATACGTATGAGTTTTTTCTATCCCTCATACGTATCGCAATGTCCACCTTCGGTGTTCCCATAGCAATTAACCCCACCGAAGTAAAATAATGAATCAGGGCTATGAACCAAAAAGCTTCAATAAGTTCGCCAACTCTCCATCAGGTGGCGAGCAATAACTGTTCTAATACTTATCATCTCGCGCAATTACAGTGTTGCCATGTGTGAAGCCCTTAATCTTTCACCACCTTTCATCTCTCCACCATCCCCTTTCCAAAGAAAGCAACACACTAAAATATAGGAAGTATTTCCTGAGTGTTGCCTCTCTTTTTAAAAAAAAAAAATATAGTTGAACTAACTGAATTTATAAGTAAAAATACTCTTTTTCAATTCGGTTGGCACTAATTCTAAAAATAATTAAATATTTTTAGCAGATATTTTTTGAAATTCAATTGATGGCATTAAATCCATTTATAACCTAATAAAATAACTTTAGATAGAGTTAAATAAAGCTTAAATTTAGATTAATTAGCCGACCAAAAAAATAATACATAGGGTAACCATTTTTTTGACCTGAAAATAAGGAAATATTTCATATAATCGTTTATTTTCAAATAATACTCACATCGTAAGATGTTTTTTATACACACGGAAAAGAAGTACCAACCGAGTTGAAAAGCGTATTTTGGTGGCTACAACCAAAAATATCGCTTGGTACAACTATGTTCAAATGTTATTTCAGAATATTTTAGTTACAAACATCCATATTTACTATTTCCCAATATTGGGGATACGAATTGTCAAATTATTGTAAATTCTCTTTTAAAACTTACATTTCGTGTCATCAATACTTTGAAATAGTAGATAAAGGTGAATAGCGTGTGAGTCAACCTTAATTGTTTTTTTTTTTTTAATTTATAATGAGCTTTCAACCTCCGTATGTTTACAAAAATAAAGCACATCAAACATATTAGCTAGGTTGATACTAGTATTTCGATCTGGCTAAAGATCTCATCAGAGCCCGAAGTTTTAGAAAAGCTAGAGCCTCCATAATATGCAGAACTTTAACAAAAAACCTATTAATCATCAATTTTGCTTCATTCTTGTTTTTTTAGTAATGAAGCACGTGGCATCGTAAGCATCATGACGTTACTAAACTTTGAAGACCAAAAATGTTCTATTTATATAAAAAATGCTTTGTCCATATTAAAAGGTTTTTCATATTATATTAAAATTTATTATACCGGTAACCCCAAAAATACACATGAAATTGCATATTATTGAATCATGAATATAGAATAGGCTCCAATATTTTTAAAACGCGTGTGAATTTCCCTTTAACGAAAACTTTATTTTTTTAATTGGTTAAAGTATTTTTCAAAACCCACTTATTTTTGTCGATGTTCGGTTTCTGTTGTTTAAAAACTTGGTTACGGTTAAAAACGAACAGAAAACTGTAATGAAAACGCATAATAAAACTTGATATTTACATTTAAATGTTTTAATCGACTTTTAATTTATTACATTTTTATTTAAAAATGCACATTTAAAAAAGTTTAACACTTCATTAAAAAATGTTAATAAACCAATAACACTGGACAACAGTCCATTTGTTGCAGCCGAATTTGTAACTGATTTTACACTCAAAGGAAAAATGTCACCATATCTATGACATGTTTCATGGATTTTCGTCCAATGTAACGTTTCATAGTATTTATGAAACATTTCATGGAAAATAAAATAAATTTCATCGTATTTATGAAATGTTTCACTATATATGAAGTATAATTTGTATTAATTAGGACTTCATTATTTTTTTGTAGAAAAAAATTCATCGAGACCATGATATTATGTCATTTGTTGTCATTGTTGTTTATGAAATGGGTCATCCATATTGATAAAATTGTTACATTGGACGAAAATTTATAAATTTTTTCCTGGTTTTCTCTGGGTGTGAAGAATTTGAGGGCACTGATCCCGAATATGACAAAGATTTTTTGAGATCAGCTCGGGCACGTATTGTTTTAGCAGCCCAACCTCACGTTTAAGCGTTAAAGGAGGGGACAAAGTTAATACATATTTGTTTGGAAACATGTCTAAAACTAATGAAATTCAGATTTTTTGAACGCAGCTTTGATGTACTCGAAAAAAAAATGCCAATGTTGCCTATGTAGTGTGTTAAGGTTGAAATTTATTAAAAATTTTTAAAATATAGGTTAAAAAGTTTCTTGGAAAAAATCGCATAAAAGCCAAACAATTACGAATGTCGGAAAAATCTTAGACACCCCCTCGATTAAATTAAATAGGCATTAATATATATATATATATATATATTTAAATTTAATCCAACTATAACTCTCTAACCAAGCGCCATTTTTAATATCACATAACACACATTTTTTGAAATAACAAAAATAATTAAGTTATCCGATATGTTTGTATCCAAAAGCTCTTTCATTTGGTACCCCATTTCTCTAAAATTCTGTGAATAAATTCGACATAAGCCAAAAACGAAAACTGAGGTCACTTTTCACACCACTTTTTAAAACCTCAACATGAGATTGGACCGTTAAAAAAGATACATGTCCTTTATTTTTTTTCTTTATCACATATCCAAATTTTTTTTAAGATTGGAGAGAAAAGAGATGTCTGGCCTAAATTTAGATGTACACATGTTGTATATATTTCAAATTGTTTTTTAGTTATGGGGTTCCAAAGTTGAAAAGTTGAGAATTTTTCCAAAATTGGTCTATTTGAAGGCCAGTAACATTTCAAAAAAAAAAACCGTTAGAAATATCAGCTACAATTAAGGCTAATATCTCTAACGGGTTTCGAGAAATAAAATAGAGAACATTTTTTTTTTATTTTTTGCTTACTGTGGAGATCAGAGCTGTTAACCCAGTTTTTTTAAAAAATCGTAAATTTTTGTGAAAACAAATCGTCAAAATCATCATTTTTAGAATGAGAAATTAATTATCTCAGTGCTGTAATATAAGATTTATTCTTGTTGTACTGGGTTGTCACAAATTTTTAATAAATAAATAAAAATAAATAAATAAAATCGTCAAAAAGTCGTTGTTCCAAAATCTCTTAATATTACACAAAAAACAAAATGGAAAAGTTTGCTCAAAACTTCGTTTTAATCACTTTATTTGTAATTATTTCATCATTTTGATGTCCTTTATTATCAGCTCCTTTACCAACGCCTCCGACTCTCCGAGAACACATCTGCCAATACGCATTATGAGGAATAGAATTTTAATTTATAGTTACTCGTTAACTAAAATTAAAATAAATCTTTCAAACTTTCAAAAGCCAATTGTGATAATTTTTTGTTGTTGTTTTTGTTTTTTCTTTGATATTTTAAATTTTGAATCTCGCTCCTAGACGAGGACAAGAAATTCTCATTGAGTTTGTAATTTAACATAACAAATATCTCTAGAAAGTCTAATAACAAAGTCCCCTGAAGATTTCCTTAGGCAGGAATGAAATCCGGATAGGGACACGCCTACATCAGATTGCTTTTCACAATTTGTTAAATAAGTTTTGGGACTTTAGCACATTTAATTACTATAAATACAATTAATGTTTATCCCGATGAAAATAAATTTAAATAACTGATGAAGTGAAGTTTATATGTAATTAATCTTTAAATCAGTAAATAAATACTTTTTTTAACGATTTGAGATAATTTTATCACTACGGCAAATTGTTGTATTTTTCCAATTTCAGAGATTTTTTTAAGTTTTAGCATTTTTTTTTTTTTGCGATTTTGTAATTTTTTCGTTTTGCCTTCAAATTTTTAGCGATTTTGTATTATTCATACATATATTAGGAATTTTTTAAATTTTGTCTATTTTTTTTTTTTTTTTTGTAATTGAATGTTTTTTTTTTAATTTTTGCTAATTTTTTTCAATTTTGACGATTTTTTTAAATTAGTTTTGGCGATTTTTCTTAATTTTTTATAGGTTATACTGGAAATCATGTGTATACCGAAATCGTTTTCAATTAAAATCTTAATAGATATCGTTAAACTTCTGATTGAAAGTGAGTTTGAAGTCAAAAAAATGTTTAGTTTAAATTTTATTGACATTAAAAGCATTCAAAATCAGCGTTTTTAGAGTAAAAAATTCCACCATTCTTTTTCTGAAAAATTTTAAAAAATATTCAAAGCCATAACTAATAATGTTTATGCAGAAAAAGTCTTTTTATAAATTTCTGCGGGAGAAGAAACTTATAAATTAAAAAATTAATTATTAAAAATGCTCTATTTTTTATTCACTTGAGTTTTCATCTTTGGGCTTAAAAACTACTTTTTCTTAAGATTTTTGAGCTTTTAAATCAAATTACCTTTTTCAGATTTTCTTCGCTTTAACATTGTTTTCCTTTTTCTCTTAAAAAGTGTAATTTTTCCCTAATATTTTTTGCCATAAATACCATGGATTTTGGCAAATTTTGTCTTCTCTGGTCATCACAAAACATACAAAATTCGAATATGATATCGTGATGATTAAAAAGTTCACTTCAGATCATTGGAGACCGGTATTTGAAAGGCGTTCTTTTCTAAGTGGCTCATAAACGTTATTCCTCAATATAGATTTTACATTAAACATTAGGCACCCAGTACCAGTACCAGTACCAGTACAAAACACTATAAAAATGCTTGTTTTACGAAATCTGAGACACTTAAACGAAATTTTTAAAAAAATATATTCACCGAAGATATAACATAAATTATTTGTATCGTTAATGCAGACGCTTCTTAATAAAGGCATAATAGAAATTACAAAGATTTATCTTAAACGCGACCGCCATGAACAGATGTTAATGTAAACAGACTCAATATGCATGCAGTAGCTGTATCTCATAAACTAGAGCTGCTCGATAAAAAACTGAGGGTAGATTCAAAGTCAGCGACCACGAATTAGTAAACAACCGTTAAATACTTGTATTTCATACAAACCAAAAATAGTTTTATTTTTTCTTTGCTGTGTAATTGTTTGAAATTCACTTTCAAACCTGGTTTTAATTAGATTAGATTAGCCAAATACTGTAAATAAAAATGCATATACACCCCTGTTACGGCTTTTAAATCAGAGCGAAAGTGAAAATTTTAGAATTTTTCGGTGTTCTTGCGATTAAATCAGAACGTTTTTCCCTATTTTTTTATTCGTTTTAATTCGTGTAAAAAGCCTAGTCGAAAGTAAAACGAATGCCCTTTTTCTAATAAATTACAATTTAGGGTCAAAAATTGTGCTTAATATTAAAAATTTAGAACTTTTTTTTAATTATTTCTGAGTTTATTGTATTTTGGTTGTATTATTTATACTCTAAAAAACTGATTTAAAAAAACATAATTTTTTTGTTTTGATATTCTAGAAAACACTCAAACAAATTGACAACAATGTTAGAAGTATTTCTTAAAAGCATTATACTTTTAGCCAAAAAAAAAAAACATTAGGAATCCTTAATATGAAATGTGTTTTATATGTTAAAAGGTTAAATTAGACTAATTTAGCAATAATAATTGTAAAATTAGCTTAAAAAAAAAATATTCCTTAAAAAGTACAAAATTTTACGAAATCATAATTAATTTTATTTATGTTCGAAAAAGCAGAGTTGCCAATAAAAATAAATGTGTATGAAAACAGTGATACCATCGTAATTCAATCTACATATGATGAATTTCATATCAAAACCGATATGCGTTGAACCCGACCCCCACAGAATTTGATGAAATTTTGTACACAGCTACATTTTACCTATACAAACACAACCTCATATTTAGAAATTTCATTTTTGAAAATATGTGGGCGTGGCAAGGTATCGAAGTTTTTGAAAAATCACGATAACATGTACTTTCAATCTGAGATTACTACGGAATGGCTGAACCGATTTCAAAGATTTTGGTACCATTAGAAAGGTATTTCAATTAGCTTTCGAAAGCATACACTGTAAAAATTTTTTATTACACTGAAAATTTTTTTTGCCAAAAATACAATTTTAAACTGAGAAAACACTTCAAAGGCCAAGTGGTTTTTTCCAAAAAAAAAATTTTTTTAGAAGAGTCTATTTAATATATACAACATATCTAAAAACTAAAATGGCGTTCTTTTTTCTTTTTTTAATTTTTTTTTAAGTAAATGCATCTCTTGTTAACTTCCTTATATTTTGATATCATTGTGTGACAAAAAAGAATAAAGTAACTATACTTTGAAAGTTATACAGAATTTTTTGTAATTCTAATGGATTAGAACAAGAATCGTATTATCAAATTTTTCAGACACCCCCAAAATATGGATTTACCCTTGTTAAATTTTTTTTTTATTTTCATTTTTTAGATTTAATATATAATTTTGCGCATACTGTTGACTTTCGGAATATTTGTTAACTTTTAGTGAAATTTCATCTAAAGGTATAAAAGAATGGAAGCTTTGAGTTCCTGTAATAGTTTTAGCATTTTGTACCTTTAAAATAGCTCTTCTTTTGTTTTGTTATAGTCGTCAGCGTCTGCATAAGCAACTTCTATGGAGGTCTTATAAGTTTGTGAAGCCCAATGATGGAGGTCTTTCGCCGTTTGAATTTGGTTTTATTTGCAATGCTATAATTCCGAGCGCCTCTTTTTAATGTCCCACCTATACCATCACATGCAGATTTTCCATGGCTGGCTGCGTAAAAGTGCCACTCAGCGAATATTTCGAAATCAATTTTATAATGACATAAATTAATTAAGTTGTATTTGTTTTTGTATTGTGCTCCTGCACCATCTGACAAGTAGACAACTTACGTTATTGAATTGCTTATATTGGTCTTAACAAAATTAGTCATTTTTGAAATATACAGATGAACTGCTATGTTATCCTGGATATTAAAATCGGATACTATGACAAAGGTTCTATAAATTATTTTCGTTATCTTTGTAATAAACTACGAACGGATGTATCGTGGCTTGATTATTATCCTCGAACGGCATTATCCTTGAACGGCATTTTGTATAACAAACGCATAGTTTTCAGCGAATCCATTTGAATTAGCATTTCTCCTGTCAGCAATGTAATTTTTTTACTTACGAATCGAGACTTGCGCTTAGCTATGAAATGATGTGGCACCAGCTTATTGATGTGTTTTACAAAATCGTCAAAAAATGTGTCTGTAGTAGAGGAAATTGCGCTCGGAATTATAGCATTGTAAATAAAAACCAAATTCAAACGGCGAAAGACCTTTATCATTGGGCTTCACAAACCTATAAGACCTCAACAGTATGCGCAAAATTATATATTAAATCTAAAAAATGAAAATAAAAACAAAATTTACCAAGGGTAAATCCATATTTTGGGGGTGTCTGAAAAATTTGATAATACGATTCTTGTTCTAATCCATTAGAATTACAAAAAATCTCTATAACTTTCAAAGTATAGTTACTTTATTCTTTTTTGTCACACAATGATATCAAAACATAAGGAAGTTAACAAGAGATGCATTTACTTAAAAAAAATTTAAAAAAAAAAAGAAAAAAGAACGCCATTTTAGTTTTTAGATATGTTGTATATATTAAATAGAGCCTTCTAAAAAATTTTTTTTTAATAAAAAAACACTTGGCCTTTGAAGTGTTTTCCCAGTTTAAAGTTTTATTTTTGGCAAAAAAAAATTTTCAGTGTAATATAAAATTTTTACAGTGTATGTTCTCGAAAGCTAATTGAAATACCTTTCTAATGGTACCAAAATCTTTGAAATCGGTTCAGCCATTCCGTAGTACTCTCAGCTTGAAAGTACATGTTATCGTGATTTTTCAAAAACTTCGATACCTTGCCACGCCCACATATTTTCAAAAATGAAATTTCTAAATATGAGATTGTGTTTATATAGGTAAAATGTAGCTGTATGCAAAATTTCATCAAATTCTGAGGGGGTCGGGTTCAAAATGTGCCTATTTTTATAGGTTTTGATATGAAATTCATCATATACCAAACTTAATTGGTTCATAATAAAAAGCTGAACCAAGTAAATGAATAACTAAAATCGTTTTTTTAAGTTTAAAAGTAATGTAATTCTGTTTTGCAAGATTTTAGTAACAATAAATATTAAGAAAACATTGTTTATTTGGGAAACATTCATATGGCATCTCTCTCTCTCTTAAAACATATGACATCAAAACATGTGTTCCAATCATATGTTAATAAAAGCGCGCTCATAAAGAAAATAAAAGGACTTAACCTCCTGGAAAAAAGTAAGTGCTTCCAAAATAATAACTGGTTAAAATAAATTACTTTTTTAATTTTATAGGTTTGGCTTGACTGGAAGGGGCACATAATTCATTGTAGATTATTCTTCTTCTCAGTCCTATAAAACTTAATATAAAAGCAAACGTCATTTTAAATTTTTGTTTTTTAATGTTTTTGACAAGAAAACCATATAAAAACCGATAATAATTTCGAAAAAAATTTGAGTTTTCGAAAGCTTTTAGGATTTGAGAACACAAAATTTCAATTTCGTGTGATTTCACAAATTCGTTCTAATTGCAAAACGTTCTAAAGTAGGGACATGGGCGATAATAATTAAATGCATATCAATGCAAATCAAATAAAAAATAATATTTTTTAAATCTTCATTTAGAATCTTAAATAAAAACGAATAAAAAAAAAACTCTCACATTAATTATTCCAAGCCACACGCCACCTGTCAAATACAAAGTATTTGTATTTGTTAATTTTTTCTCAAATAATATTTGATTAATCGTTAAACTTACTAGATACTATTATTTGCCATAAAAGTGTACAAGTTTTTTGTTAAATAAAAAACAAAAAAAAAATATTGAAATTTATGAACCATCAACAAGTAAAAAATGTTTAAAACAAACCTAAAAATTAGTTTTTTCTCACACTCAAATAATACAAAAAAAAAAAAAAAACTTAAAACAATTATAAACAAACCTACACAATTAATAGGGTGTCCCGAATATTACATATTTTTATAATTGGTTGAAGGAATACCAGTCAATGGATACATACACAGTGCAACACGAAAAAAATAACCATATACGGACACCACTACGTGATAAAAGACTAAAAAAAAAAGACCCGTGTCTCCCAATTTTTCCCAAAGTCATCTCCTTTTTTGTTTATGGGCCGCCAAAGATTTGGGGCCTCGGAATCATTTTCGCAAAAAAGTGATCATTTTCTCAGGCTCATATCTTGCAAACCGTTCAACTATGGCAAAGTTGTAGCTCTTGTCATAAAGAACAAAAATTGCGAACATATAAAATCAAAAAAACTTCACCTTCCAGATCAAAATCGCAAAAAACTTAAAAAATTCAATTTTTTTTACCTTTTTTCCCGTGTTAAGGTCCATAGGTAGCAAACCGTTCAAAATTCAAGGAAACAATCAACTACAAAAATTTACCTAAGATCTCAATAAACAAATTTCTAGAACATATAAACTTCCTGGGAATTGGGTTTGTTACCTATGCACCTGAACAGGAGAAAAAAGGAAAATAAAATGAAATTAAAAAATTTTTCACTTTTGCGCGCTACCTAAAAGGAAGTTTATATGTTATCTAGGAAGTTTATATGTTCTAGAAATTTGTTTATTCAAATGCGGGTTGCATATTTTTTAATTATTTAATTGAAAGAAAAAAGTTTTTTTTATAAAAAAAAATTTTCGCTGCAACTCCCATACTTTTATACAGTATAAAGGAACTCTTTCTAGGTAAGATGTTTTTAACCGCTAAACCATGCGGCTGATTGTTAAATGACATTCGAATTTTAAAAATATGTTAATTTGTATTTATTTTTTTAATTGTATTTATTTATAACACTATGCAACAAATGCGGGTGATAATATTGGGCATCGATGATTACTATATCATATAAATCTATTAGAGTAGTAAAGTAAAACACCCAAAGGGTGTAGGTCTGTGTGGCTATAGTCAACTTTTAAAGTTTAATTTTTTTGACCAACAATGTATTTATAATACACTAAAAGCAATCCTTTTGAGCTTAATTTTGTATTTCGATATCCGCAACTGTGGAACTGTTTAAAAATATATATTTATTTTTTATGGGTCTTTTAAATCATTGTTTAAAATTCACCAAAAAAGGCGTTTCGAGGGCTAAAATGTTTCGCAATTATGCTCGGCTGCAAATTTCACTAGGGGTTACTGAAGGCAAAATCTTTATTCTGAAATGATAAATGGTGAAAATATTGAACTGAATTTTTCCCCTTTTAGCTCAATGTAAATTGCTGAATGGTGTGTAAAATTTAGTGAAAAAACTTCGTGTGTCATAGAGAATCACGCATGACATCTTATCTGATGTTTATATATTGACTAGATTTTTTAGGATTGTGTTATTTACATACATTTAAAAAGTCGTAAAAGCTATTAAAAGAAGCCATAGTTATCTCCGATCACGCCAATTTTTTACCTAAAAATATCCCGCCAAATAATCTTGCCATATTTCGGGCCGATAACTCTTCATTTGGCTTTGGCCAGAAAATCCCTACAAATTCCACATAGTGCGCTGGTATGGAACTAAAGATTCACTTCAAAAATATTTTACTTATTATTCCCAAATATTTTAAGCTCATTAATTGGCATAAATTGAGTGGTACTAATATTTCGTTTTCTTTGGGACACCCTAACCATTAATTTATAATAAAACAAACAAAAAAAAATCATAATAAGTAATAAAAAATAACAATAATTTAAAATTATTTGGAGACCTTATTTAAAAACATAATTGAAGATGATTTAGTGAAATTATTTTTCAATTATGTTGCAGGTTTTCTTTTTATTTATTTTTTTATTACGGGTAATATTTTGAAATATTTGTACATAAATTATTTAATTACAGTAAATGAGTTTCCACAACCAAAAAATTATAAACATCCGAAAATCTTTAACAATAATTTGCTTTTTTTAAACATCACACTGATAGAAAAAAATTAGTAAAATTTTTTGTTTAGACTACTAAAAATAAGTTAAAAACAACGTGGCAGAAAAAAACTCGGAACATTTGCAGATGTGTTTACTAAACATTAGTAAGGAAGGAATAGAAAAAATAGATCTGTTGAATATAAGAATTTTTAGTTATATCTGAGTTAAATTTTAGTTAAATGCAAATAACAAATTCACTTGCTAAAATCATCAAAAAATTTGCTAAATTTTTGTAGACAAAAAAAAAAAACTATTAAAAATGTGAAATTTTTAAGTTTTTTTTAGATTGTTTTGATGCGAATAAAAATCTGCCCCTGATCAAAAAAAAAGTTAAATTTCAAATACAAAATAAGATCTCATATTGTATAGATCGATATTTATTCTTATTATATTAAGTTTATCTCAAAACCAGTAATATCCGATTAGATGCTTTAAATGCGATATTTTGAGATTAAATTAGATTTTTTTAAATCCCACGACATATATTATTTTTAATGAAATGTAAAAAAAATTAAAGACATTGGCAGATATATAATTGTGTATGGTTTTATATATAGCAATATATAAATATTAATATTAAAATATTAATGATGTTGAACCATATATAGTCATATCTCAAACTAAATTGTTAATCTTGTGTCATATATGGAATCTTACATTATTATATTATTACATCATTTAATGTCATGTATAATTATAACTTGAATTGAATTACACCATATATAAGCATATCTTATATCACACACAAACATAGCTTTTATAAGACAGTATATATTATTATGTCTTAAATTGTATAGCTTATATGTTACCATATATGATTACTATTGTGTTATATATTAGAATGTATTATAATATATGACAATATATCTACCATATCTTATTATGTATAGCATATATGTTTAATATCTGATTTATATATAATGTATATAATGTTTAAACATAAAAAGATGTGGCCATGAATGACACCATATATAATCACATATAATATATTTTATAATGAAAAAATATAAGACCATATATAAATTTTTTTAATCGGTTCATTAAAGTCTTTTATTTGAAGTACGTTTTGGCGGAATTGATACAGCGCTTAAGTTGTCACAAAGCGACATGTGTTTGGAAAAAACTGTCGCTCTAGCCGCTATGAATAAAAAATTAAACTTTTTATGCACTTTGTCAAGTTAAGTACGTCGTTAAGAGTTACTCTACACAATTATCCAAGCAAGAAAATACAATCGGCACAGTGTTAGTAAAGCGTCGGCGAAGGTCGGTTATGCGTTGGCATAACATTTTTGCGCTTAAATTTTTAAAATGACTCTTTGACTACACAGAAAATATTAAAAACGGGTTTCAAATAAAAAAATGTATTGAATCAATTAATATTTTAATAGATTTTAAACATATAACGGCAATGATTATATTAATTAAATTTTTTATTGAAAATTAAAAAGGAAAAAAAAAAAAATGATACTCACAAAATACACACAGAGAAATAAAGTGCCAACCAAATTAAAAAGTACATATTAATGTTAACAACTTATAAATTCAGTTAGTACAACGATATTAACATTAGATTTCTGAATATTTTGAGTGTTGGAACTAAAATTCAGTTAAATTACGCGAATTTTGTTGTGAAAACAAATCTTCAGTTTTACCAACCGACTGAAATTCGAATTAACCGAATTTGAGTCTCAGTACCCCGGAATTTTAGTTTGGAAAAAAAACTAAATTTTTCTCTGTGTGTAGTTTGTGAACGATACTTATGTGTGTTTTTGTTAATGCTGCGTTTGTACGTTTGTGTGGTGTCTTTTTTTTTGGTATTTTATACTGAAAATTTTCTATTTAAGCATACAGTGTATAAAAAAATAATTTGAGAATTACGTCTAAGATAAAAAATGTATTTCTATATTTAAAAGTCAATTAAAATATTAATTGATTCAATTAAATTTTTGTTTAGAAACAAATTTAATTCAAATCAAATCTTTAATTAGATATTTAAGGTTGATAATTGTTTCTGTGTAGGAGGTGCCGTTTACAAAGTAACTAAGTTCACGCAGTACGACGCTAGCTAGTTTAAAAATATAATTGTGAGTGCCAGCATCAAAAAAAATACATTTTCAGAAATTTACCCCGAACTCCTTTAAAGTTTGTTATGTTTGTATCCCGTTATTGGTGCGCTGACATCAACTTGGTATACCTCAAGCTATATAAAATTACTCTATTTTGCAAATACTGTACTCAAAACTCAATTCCAGTAAACGGCGCAAAAACGGCGAGAGTTTAAAAATCAGAAAATTTTGGTTTCACTTGTTAATCACCATACAACTTTTCACCAAACAGCGATATGGAAATTACTGTATCAGTGAATGTATCTCTCAAGTCTTGTGAGGCCATTTTGTATTGATTTGTATCTGAAAGGTAAAAACCATGAGCAAAAAAAATCAAATAAATAAAAAAAACTTGAAATGTACAAAGATTTGTTTACATTTTTCGACTTTTAAATGCCAATCAATTCATTTGGTGCAGACGTTTCAATGTGAGAAAAAAAGGCATCTAATGTCGGTGCCGAAATTTTTTAAGTAGGTTATATACTTTCTTTATATTATTAATACAAATATGTAAAAATTCTTTGTAATAACAATTGCAATTCTCAATTTTTTTTACACTTTTTCAAAATTCTACGATGGTTTTTTTTCAAAGTGTGTTTATTGAGTATTTTACATCATAATTAAACATTTTCATTAAATTTTTTTTAAAAAGTTTTAAAAAAAATTTATTTTTTTAACAGTTTTATTTTAAAATAGCATTTTGTCATAAATTAATTTAAAACTATATAAATAAAAATAACTATAAACTTTATTTAACATAAATAATTTAAATGGAAATGAAAATGAAAAATATTCAAGTTCGAGTCCATACTCTATATTTCTTTATTGTGATATTGTTCTAACAAATTTTCTATAGAGCTTTTTTGTTTTCAAATTTATTATTTGACCCTTTCAGGAATGTGTTGATAGATCTATTTCGGGAATTTTCTAGGCTCCCATCATCCAAACATGTTTTGAAAGCGGTAACAATCCCATGCCAAACATCAAACATTCATATAAACTAGTTTACTCACTACATGAGAACTAATATATTTATGAGCTCGAAGTTAAAGATTATCACCATTGATTAAAAAATAAATTGAAAGCTTGTTTGTTATTTGGCCTCGAACTTCAATAATTTTCATTTCATTGCATAATTAAAGGTCGAAAAAAACATATATTTTATTTTTAATTAAAATTATATTGAACTTAAATAAATTAAAATTATAATAAATATTGTAAATTATTCAATTTATTAAGAACTTTTTAATTTGTTGCTCCTAAAGTTTGGTTTGTTGACCATTTTATAAAACAAGTTTAAGTTTACAATTGAAATACAAATACAGTACAAATCATTTGAACCTATTCAAAGTCTGTTTCGAATGTTGTTATTCAAACTAATGATCTTTAACTCAACAAATAAAATTTTGTATGTTTTTTTATTTTCTTAAAATGTTTAAAAATGCCCCAAGCTAAAACTATTCACTGATAATATTTTATTGTAACATTTTTTTTTGATGCGGAAATATTAGCAAACAGTACGTTCAAGTTTTCTGCTTCATGTTTAAAGAGAAACTTAAAATCATTAACCTCTCTGCTGCATAAGACGTATGTATTGGGGGAACTTCAAAAGTTTACGACACTTTGAGGTAAAATTTTTTCAAAATTTTCTTTTGTATGACATGAATAAACTTTTGTGCGTAATGTTAGACGATGTGTTTTAAATCCATTCGCGTCAATTATGGCGGTTTTAAGTTTAAGGTTATGAATTTTTTTGGTGCGTTTTCGATTTTAATATTAAGCTCATTAAAATCTTTTATTTAATGTACGTTTTGGAGCACAGTGCTTTATTTGTCACAAAGCTTTATTGTCACAGTGCTTTAGTTGTCACAAAGCGAAATATGGTTGGAAAAAACTGCCGTTGTAGCTGCTGTGAATGAAACAAATTTGCTTTTTTGCACTTTATCGGTTTAGTCGGTCGTAGCGATTCACTCTAGACACTTTTAACTATGTTCTCAATCCATATTTTTTATAAAAATATTCGAAACAAAATAACGAAATTTCAAGTTCATCCAATTTTTGCGCTTAAAAGTTTTAAAATGCCGTTTTGACTAGGAAGTGATGTTTACTCAGTTCGCGCAATACGCTAGCTAATTTCAAATATAATTGTAAATGTCAGATGCAAAAAAAAATGCATTTTAAAAAAAATTTACGATAATTCCTTATAAGTTTGTGATGTTCATATCCCATTGTTGGTGAGGTGACATCAACCTGGTATACCTCAAGCTATACAAGATTACACAATTTTTCAAATCCTGTTCTCAAAACTCAACCCATTGAACGGCCCAAAATCCCTATTGAAAATAAACTGAAAGTTTAAAAAAAATTGAATAAAGCTTATTAAACTTCTCACCAAGCAGGGATATGGAAATTACTTTTTCGATTCATTAATTAATGTCGGTTTCAAAAGGTGTCGAAAATTTTTGAAGTAGGTCATATATACGTCAAACGTGCAGTCGTTCCTAAAAATGAGTGCCCACCACAAATTTGAGTTTTCAAACGATTTATCTTATATTTTAAATATTATTAAAATAAAGTCACCACTTTTTAATTGTAATAATACACTCAAAAAAAAAAAGTTTGTAAAGTCAGCAAAATTTTAGTCAGGAGGGGTGCTTGCAAAAAAAATTGCTAATGTCAGCAAAATCTTTTGCTGAAAATCAGCGAGCTGATTTTTAGCAACAAAATTAGTAGATACAGCAAAAGTTTTGCTAACACTTAGTGGATTAGAAATAAAAAAGCCTTGCTAAAAATTAATAAATTTTTTGCTGAATTTTAGTAGACTGAAAAAAAACGCAAAAAATTTGTAGAAAAATTGTAATTTAGTTCATTTTTTGCTGAAAATCATAAAACATAGTTTTTGTGATTCTTTTAAAAATAATTTGCAATTTTTACAAAATATAAAAATGTTCATACTCCCTAATTAACGACATGAATTAATGTAATATCTAAAAAAATAAAAATAATTATATGTATATAACATAAAGAAAATCATGTTTTAACTAATTACATTAATGGTGGTCTAAATGATGCTATATTTTAAAGGACGCAACTGCCGAAGATAATTATAGAAACGAAACGAAAAAATAAACAAAAACAAACGAAACGAAAAAAACAGCCATTTTTTGCAATAAGAAAAAGGAACCATAAAAATCTACCTAAGATGAGTGTCTTTGTCTTTCGCTTTACTCTGTCTACATGTCTGTATATGTTTGTTTGCAATTTGACCACACTAGATTATTAATCTATAAGCATTTAGTTTAGAAATACATATTAAATTTAAATATTTTATTTTGTCTTTTATTTAATTAATAGACAATTATTTTCTCAAGCCGGTGACAACGCAAAATTTAAGTTGTTTTAATCCTCAATTTTGTTTTATGTATGAAAAACAGATACAAAAATCTTTCATGGTTGATTTTTGTATATGTCTTATTACAGTTGTACTTTTTAGTATAATTTTCCTCTTCTCTACTACATCTTGACATGCTGCGACATCTGCTTCATTTTGCGCATATCTTTCAATCTGTTTGTCGTCCACACTATTAATGTGTTTATCAGCACAATTTTTTTAGCAAAATAAATTAGTAAAACATTAGTATAATATTAGTAAAACATTAGGTCAAAACAGTTAAGTGCTGAATAAGTATAACAAAAATTTTAGTTTTAAACGGAGTTTAAGCAAACAATTTGCTACCAAAAAGTACACGTTTTACTAACTTTTCTACTAACTTATTTTTTTGAGTGTATCTAATTTATCATTATGGAATAAAAAGTCCCAAAAGATTCCCATATTTTTTAACACAACAACAAAACCAAAAAAACATTAGTTTTTAAACTCCAAAATGTGAGCGCTCACTTAAGTTTATTCTTAAAAATTAATCTTTAGTGCATGAATTTATATTAAATGTGTGTTCTCCTGTATTCTCTATTATTTGTAATAATATTCCAGAAAGATAATTAGATATTGTTTGGGTCACATTAATTGGACTATTTCCAGCAAGTCAATGAAGAGTCTCAATCAGATAATCGATGAATGTAAATTAAATGTGTCCAAATGTCCAAAGTGGGCTATTAAAGGATTCCCAGAGAATTACTCGTCAAAAGCTGATGTTTGTGCCAAGGTTATAAGCCCTCCACAAAATTGCTCTACTTGAATTCGCTAAAAGGAATTTAGAAACCAACTGGACAAAGGTCAGTCAATAATCGCTATTGTTGGTAGGACTGTTTAAACATAAATTTCTTTTAAAAGCATTTTTTTCTGATAAGAAAAAGGTCAATCTTGATAGTCCAGATGGTTTTAATAGCTATTGGAGAGACCTACGTAAGAAACCACAATGTTTCTCAAAAAGATTTTTTTTGGCCGATCCTTAGTGGTTTGGGGTGTTTATTGTTGCGACGTTATGGTTGATTCGGCATTTCCAAGCATCAGAATGAATTCTTCTGAGTCCATTACAGTCGTAGAAGAGAAATTGGATTGCTTTTCTAACAATACAATGTCTCAGTACATGTAAATCGTCAGACGATGGAATGGTTATCATCAAAAAATACAAGAGTATTGGAATGGCCCGCATGTTTCCGGATCGAAAACCCATTGAGAATATTTGGGGAATATTAACCCGTCGAGTTTACCCAGAAACCCGTCAATATGAAAGCCTTGTTCTTCTAAAAGAAGCAGTGATTGATGCGAGGAGATCTTTAACCGAGGAACTTTGAATAAATCTGGTAGACAGTATGTCTGATCTAAATTTCTAGTTGATTCAAAAAAATGAGGCCTCACGCATTATTAAAACTGCTGCTTTAAAATGTTCTTCTTAAATTTTAATAAATTTTGATAACAATGTGCTTGATTACTAAGAAGACTAAAATAGAGCAAAATTAATGATTACTAAGTTTTTTTGTTAAAGTTCTGCGTATTATGGAGGCTTTAGCTTTTCTAAAACTTTGGCTTCTAATGAGATCTTCAGCCAGATTGAAATACTAGTATCAACCTAGCTAATATGTTTGATTTTTTATTTTTGTTAATATACAAAAGTTGAAAGCTCGTTATAAATTGAAAAAATAAATTTGATATATTAAGTTAACTCTATTTATAGAACTTATTGATTTTGTTATTCCACTTTAAATAGTAAAATAAGAAATAGATTAATTGTTTATTTTATTAAATAGTATTAATTTTTTATTGGATTTACTTTTTTGTGCGTTTAACTCTTTTACTTTTTTTTTTTCAACTTAAGAAATTTAGTGAAATTAATGTGTAATTATAGTTTTGCAACGCAGTGTATACGTCTACTCTGCATATGCTTTTTTTTATTTCGACGTAACCAGCGAAGGTATGTTTTTTATTTTGACTACGCAAGTATTTAAGGAAGTTTTAATAATAGTTATTAAATGTGTGAATTAGATTGTATGTGAATGTATAATTTTGTAGTCAGTCAATCATTCTAGTTCCGGTTGATCTTATTGTTATTTAGTTGTCTTAAACTAAAGATTTATTTAGGCTGACCATTCGTACTAATTTGATCAGTACACGTATACTCATGAAAAAATCGTATACTGATTTGTACTGATTTTTTTAAATTTGTACTGATTGTAATGATTTTAAGATTTTCAGAAAATTTAATTTGTTTCCATTGAAAACGTAATGTTTGGATCCATTTAGAAAAAGGTTTTCAGAATTAACAATTTTTAAAAAACGAAAAGCTTTCAGAACCAGATGTGTTTTCTCCATTAAAAATTGTTTAATCTAATGGAAACTGTAAAAAAAAATTTAAGAATATGAGTATTTATGTCGGAAACTCGTTTTAAATCTAAGATTAGTTCGAAAAGAAGAAGAGATTCAATATTTAAAAACTTGGGTGTTTTTAGAAACAAATATTCAGGAATAAAAATGAAAAAGTCCTCAGTCTGCACCAGTATTGCCAATTCAGTAATTTTCTATCTATATTTCGTCATATTTAAATACACTCAAAAAAATAAGTTAGTAGAAAAGTTAGTAAAACGTCTTGCAAATCAGGTATACTATTTGTTAGCAAATTTTTTGCTAAAATTTTGTTTTAAGCTAAAAGTTTTGATATACTTATTCAGCACTTAACTGTTTTGAACTAAAGTTTTACTAATATTATACTAATGTTTTACTAATTTATTTTGCTAAAAAAAATGCGCTGATAAGCACATTAATAGTGTGGACGACAACCAGATTGAAAGATATGCGCAGAATGAAGCAGATGTCGCGGCATGTCAAGATGTAGTAGAGAAGAGGAAAATGATACTAAAAAGTACAACTCTAATAAGACATATAAAAAAATCAACCATGGAAGATTTTTGTATCTGTTTTTCATACATAAAACAAAATTGGGGATTAAAACAACTTAAATTTTGCGTTGTCACCGGCTTGTGAAAATAATTGTCTATTAATTAAATAAAAGACAAAATAAAATATTTAAATTTAATATGTATTTCTAAACTAATTGTTTATAGATTAATAATATAATATAATACAAACATATACAGACATGTAGACAGAGTAAAGCGAAAGACAAAGACACACATCTAAGGTAGATTTTTATGGTTCCTTTTTCTTATTGCAAAAAAGGGTTGTTTTTTTCGTTTCGTTTCTATAATTATCTTCAGCAGTTGCGTCTTTTAAAAGATAGCATCATTTAGACAACCATTGATGTAAGTAGTTGAAAGAAAATTTTTGTTATGTTATATATATTTATTTCTATATTAATTCATATTAAATTAATTCATGTCGTCAATGTGGGAAAATGAAATTTTTTATAGTTCGTAATTATTACAATTATTCGTAACTTAATTACAATTTTTCTACAAATTTGTTGCGTTTTTTTTCAGTCTACTCAAATTCAGCAAAAAAATTTATTAATTTTTAGCAAGGCTGCTTTATTTCTAATCCACTAAGTGTTAGCAAAACTTTTGCTGAATCTACTAATTTTGTTGCTAAAAATCAGCTCGCTGATTTTCAGGAAAAGAATTTGCTGACATTAGCAATTTTTTGCAAACACCCTCCTGACTAAAATTTTGCTGACTCAGCAAAATTTTTTGCTTACTTTACAAACTTTTTTGTTTGTGAGTGTATGTTTAGACGGATAAAAACTACATTTAGTCATATTTTCAGTCGTTTTTGAAAAATGTTTAGCCATTTTTAGTTTTCTTATTAAATATTATTTTTGAGCGAGGGACTCAGTTTTTCTTATTTAAGGCCATTTGTAAGACAAAACGCTACCAAATGTTTAAAACTTTATGAAAAATATTTGGTGTTTCAGAAAAATTGTAAGTTTTTAATACAAATTTTAAATATATTAAGACCCGATTACTGAATGTCACGTTAGCTACCAACTAGGACTTTAATTGACACATTTGTTGTAGTTTCCCTTATAAATTTTAAATTTAACTGTTTGTTAAATGTTAACGGGAAATCCAGAAATCGGGCCTAAGTAACTTCTCAATTTTTAAAACTTTTGTAAAAATTTCATTTTTTTTTTATTTTAGAAATGTTGAGGTTAAGAAGAAGAATAAACGTTTTTATCTAAAAACTATAAACACTATTAATTTTTAAATCAGACTAGACTTGTTTCTGCCTTTTTATTTTATTGAACTTTTTTTGTTTTTTTTTTAATAATTTAGGAAAAAGAACAAAATACATTTTTTTTTATCATAAAATTAATTTTTTTGTGTTTTAATGTGAATACTAAAATTTTCGAAAGAAAGAGTTTTAAAAAGTGTTTCATTCATTCCTGTGATACTTTTAATGAAAAATACATAAACTATTATATTTTAATAAAAATTAATAATGGAATTTTAAATTTAACCTTTTTTCGAAAAAAAAAATAATTTAAAGATTTTGTAATATATTTACATTGTTCAAAATGTCCGGGAATAGAAACAACATGTTTTGAATTTAATGATTTAAACTGTTAAACTCATTGAATTACATTAGTTTTTTGAAGTGTTAAGTTTTTGTTCTTATAAAATTGCTTAGCCATTTTTTTTGGCTATTTTTAAGCTACTTTTTTTTTTAACATTTTTAGCTATTTTTTAAACAAATTAAGACATTTTTGGGAACCAAGTTCTGGCAACACTGGTCAGCACACACAGAGAAAATTGTTAACGATTTCCAATTAAAATTCAATGACTTCGAGTGAAATCAGCTGGCACCACTTCGGTTAATGGAACTAAAATTAAATTTAGGACTAGTTTTTATGAAATTTTTCTTTATACAAATGAAAAACAAAGTGAAAAAGCTTTATAATTTTTATGAAACTATTTTTTGTGAGAATAAGTAAAATAGAAATGTTCATAGAATCTTATGAAAAACTGAATTTATAAAATGAAAAGTTTTAATGGATGAATTCTAGCGATACTTGGTTAATTTAATGCAATACTTTAATACTTTAATTCATAAAAACTAGCTACTTCTAAAATTTGTTTATATAAATTTTAGTTATTTTCACAATTTTGTGGCCAAATTTAAACTTAATATGAACTTGTACAAAGTAAAAGTAAATTCGTTGTGTTTTTGTACTGATTGCATGATAAAAAAAAAAATGGTCACCCCAAATTTTTGTTGTACTTAAAAAGTTTAATGTGTGCTGAGAGATATTTAAAGACCAACAGAAAAATATCAAATTACATAATTATTTGGGTAAAAAGTGTTGCCATATGGATAGGTAGATTTCCGAAAGGGAAGATTTTGATATTAATTTAAGGATAATATACAGAATCGTAATTATGGAAAAAAATCACTAGAGTAAACCATGAACTAAATAAGCATTGATTTGTACTACAAAAGTCAGAGCAAAAGCAATACCTTATTTTACTATAAAATTAAAATATATTTGTGCGCCCCGGTAGACTAGTTGGTAGCGTGCTTGCTTATCAGTGCGGGGTCGTGGGTTCGATTCCCGCCATAGTAGCTAGCGCTCGGTTAGGGTAATAGTATATCATTTGTAATTAATGATTATTAATAAATAAATAAATAAAATTATACAATTTTCTTATTCCAAGATAATTCAAGTTATGAAGAAAAAGGCTTTCTTATTTTTTTTTGAAACGTCGTAAATAATATTAGTAAAAAAAATCTTTATAAGTATTCAAGATATACAAAACCATTATTTTCATTTCTTTGGTGTATACACTGATAATAATCCATGCATAAATATACCAACAAATGTCAAAATAACAAAAAATTTTGTAAAATAAACCAATATTTGTTAATTTTACGAAAGTTTTTGTTGTTTTGACATTATTTTCGTATGGATTATTATAAATTGTTATCAAAAAACACATCTGTAACAATTTCAAAATCTCAATAAAATTTTAAAAATTCTTAATGAATTCGTACGAAATAAAATAACACATTAATTTGTGTAAAGTATTTTAATTTTCTATTTAATTTTGACAAATTAATGCCTCGCACGAATTACCCTAATTCGATCCTAAGCGAAATTTTTTTAAAACGCGTTTTATTTTGCGAAATATGGTTTGTCAAGTATTACACGCTTACTTATGACAAAATTTTTTCAAAATTTTGTGTTTTTATCTCCAAAAATTGACCCTTAACGACGATTTTTGTTGAATATATATTTTTATTTTCAGAAATTTAATCAAATTTAAGTTTGCAGTAAAACTACATTAAAAAAAAAAATGTCCGTAAAGTTAGCAAAAAAATTAGTTGCAGAAAAATTACTAATATCTGCAAATGTCTTTTGCTGAAAATCTGTATATTCTTTCATTACTGTTTATTGTAACAAAATCATTCACTTAGTAAATTTTTGAAATTAGTCTATTTAATTTATTTATTATTTTCTTTACTGTTTTATTTAATTTTTTTTTCTTATATTTACAATTTTTAGGTTCAAACTTTTTTTGGCGTGACTTCGCTGTGAGGTATACAAAAGAAAAAATTTAAAGAATGAAATCAACAGCAGTTTCATTTTTTTTTTTGTAAGTCTTATAATGGTTGTATTTATTTGTATCTTTTCTTTTTTCTCTACTACGTCTACACAACATCTACATCTTGTCTTTTTATTTGTTCGCCGTGCTTTGATTGTGTTTATCAGCACAATTTTGGTAGCAACAAAAATTAGTTAAACATTAGTTAAAAATTAGTTTTTTAGTATAAGCGTTTAACTAAAATGTTTACTGAAAAAAACACACAAAAATTGTTGTAAGTTAGTTAAATATTTTGAATAGACGTTCAACAAAATTTTCAACTAATTATTTATTTTGAAAAGATCTTCTTTTGATCTTATTTGAAAAGATCTTTTTTAATTGTGAAATATTAATACATAAAGTATGAATACAGAGAAAATGTATATATTCATGTATAAATGAGAAATTGTTCTTAAATATTAGTTTTAAGATATTTTTCAGTTTTACCATGGAAACTAAACAATAAAGTGGAAGATGGTTAGTCATTTATTAATAAATAGGTTGCAGCAAACCTGAAATACCGAGGGTTTTTGTTTAAGCGGGAAATAAAATTGTCCCATAGTTTCGCTTAAATTAATGTTTTATTTATTGTATGCAATCTAATGTTTAGGAATTTACATATAAATAGTGGTTCGAAAACCCAAAAGAAGAACAAAATTATTTCAAAAAGATACTTAGATAACACTGCGCTATAAAATTGACCAATAAAATCGAAGCTAAGAGTGTCGACAATTGATCATAAATATTTCGGCTACGCTGATTTTCATGGTGTACCCAGTTTTTTGACTTATGGACCGAATTTTTCGCAAATGTACATTAAAGTTTTGCTGTTCTAACGCAGATTTTTATTCATACAATTTTAAATCTCAAATATTTTATCCTAATTTTCAATGGTAAATACATAAAAGACCTTTATTTACATTCAGGTATAAAATTTGGTTAATAAATGTGCAGCATTAACAAGTAAATCCTCGTTTTTTCTCAGCTTTTACTATATTTTACTATTTTTGCACATTTGTTCATCCCATTTCGTAATCGATCAAAGCATAATCATAATCGATCATAAGCAAAAAGACATAAAAAAGAAAGTGCGGTTCATGGTAAAAACTCGAAATGTGCCTAAAATTTATATGACAACATAAGGAAAACGGACCACTTATGAGTTCATCTTTTAGTATAACACGTAAATATTTTAAAAAACTATGTGTACCGAAATTCAGCCAAATAAGTTTGTATTTGCGAAAGTTATTTTAACAAACACTTTCATTACAGTGAACGACTACAAAATATTTTCAAATTTTATTTGAAAATTCATACAAATATGTGAACATTTTTGTAATGTATGTATTTACCATAAAAAATAAGATAAAATATTCGATTTTTAAGATTTTATGTAAAAAAAAATGAGTTACACGTGCAAAACTTCAACGCAAATTTGCGAAAAATCTGGCTCATAAGTAAAAAAAACTGGGTACGCCATTAAAATCAGCGAGGCCGAAATATTTAGGAACAATGGTCGGTACTCTTGTTTTATTTTTCGAGTTGCACAGTGTATTCTATGAAAATCAAAATCAAATTGTAACATATATTCCACTATTGCATTTTATTTGCATTGAAATAAGTATCAGCAAAACATTTTGCTAAATATTAGCAAATTTTTCTTCAATACTCCATACGAATTTCTTACAAAATATTCTCTTGTAAAATAGCAAAAACAGACTTTGGCTTAAAATTATTTTTTTAATTTTTTCATGGGATACTTTAATTTGGTCCATGTTTTTATACTTTTCAAGATTTATTATTATCATAGAAAATAACGAAATTGTTGTTGTATAAAAAAAATGTCTTGCGAATGTCTTGCAAGAGATTCATGCAAGTACATGTGGCCTATACATATAGAATAGCAAAAACAATCTTTTTTTTTTCTTAAAAGAGAAGCAACACTCAGGAAATTCTTCCTATTAATTAATGTGTTGCTTTCTTGGAAAGGGGATAGTGGAGAGATGAAGGGTGGTGAAAGATGAAGGGCTTCAAACATGGCAACACTGTAATTGCGCGTGTAGATAAGTCTTAGAACAGCTGTTGCTCGCCACCTGATGTAGAGTTGGCGAATTTATTGAAGCTTTTTGATTCATAGCCCTGATTCATTATTTTACTTCGGTGGGGTTAAGTGCTATGGGAACACCAAAGGTGGGCGCAGCGATACATATAAGTGATAGAAAACTCATACATATTATTTTTCTAAATTGATGTTGTCGTCACCGGGAATCGAACCCGGGACCATCTGTGTAACAGTCCAACGCGCTAACCATTATACCACAACGCCCACCAAACCTTAATTTTTTTTACCGTTTCCCTCGTTTTTAGCTCTCCAGAACACTTTGTTTTTTTTTTGGATTTTATATCCTTGTTTTTACTACTAATAGTTTCTGAGTAAAGCAATAAAATATAAATGAGGTAAAAGTTTCAATATTTCTGGCAGCACCGGTTGTTATTTATTTCCCTAAAATGTTTAGATATAAAACAAAATATAAAATAACTTATGAATGAATTTTTTCAAAGTAAATAATAACTACGACCGAAGATGAAATGAGAAAAAAGCTAAAAAAAAAAAAGTATTGACTGATTCATAAACTCTTTAAATCGATGCAATTTTTTATGAATGAATCTGGATGAAATAGAAAAATAGTATTTATAAACCCTCTAATTTGGCATTTTAATAGAATGATTTGACAGTGGTTCATAATTAAATATTATACAATTTAAGGGCTTATTGCATAAACTTGATAAGCTACATTTTATTTTAAGTTTGTTTTCGCATTTTAAACTTTGAAAAAGAGCAAAAAATTTGACTTCTGCGCGAGGTTAATGCTCTACGTACTTGTAATAAGTGTTTAAGCAGAGGCATTCTATGCTACTCTTAAGTACTCAACTCGTCCTCTTTATTTTTTTTCACCAGCTTTGCCCAACTCAGTAACCAACCAAAAATAAAAAATTGGGTTTTAAGAGAAATTTAGGTTGTGTTGTCAGGTAAGAAACTGTATTTGAAGGTATTGATATTGGGTTTGATGCTGTGTTGCCAGATAATTTCTTTCGCAGTATTCTAAATCATCCAGCTAAAATTATAAAATCTGCCATACCCAGCGCAACTTTGGTAATGGGTGCGATAAAGTAATGCATTACCTTGTACAAATCAAAAAGCATTTGGCATATTTATTTAATTGTAATTTGGTTTGTTATTGGTTTAATGGTATAAATAAAACATATCATAATTTTTATCGAAACTGGTAAGCGCAACTTCTTTATTTTTCAAAAATATTTCGACCTCTTAAGAAAAAGCTTTCAACAAAATGTTGCAGCTCAACATATTTTTTGCAGTAAATGTTGCTACTCGGCTCAGTTTAAAGAGAAAATGTTGGCTACTGGGTTGGGCAGTTTTTTTTTTTCAAGAGCCACTTGAGAGGTTTCCATCTCTTTAAAATAGTTACTCTATGGTTTAAGCAAGACTATTAAATATTAATAAATGGATGGCTAGAAAACAGAGAAAATCCATATAACATTAAATGTGACTTATGAAGTTTTTACAATGAGCAGTTCAATTGTGTTTCAAAATACCTTCCAAGAAAGTTTTATATGTACAACATTACCCTAAGAAGCGTACATATGTTGCTTTCAAAATCAACTTTCCAAGCCAACTGTCCAATAGGGTGGCCCATTCAAAAAAAAATTTTGGGGATCATTCTTAGTTTGAATACTCATAAAATTTGAGAATTTTTTTCAGATTTTTCGGAGGTGGTTTAGAGGTCGCGCAAATCGATTTTTTACCAAAAATCGAGCTTTTTGTGCTTTTTTTGAATTTTGCTTGAAAATTGGTAAAAAAAAATCGATATTTCTTCAGCTTCTGAGTCAATATTTTTACAGAAAATTTTCCGATCTTTAATTTTATGTGCATAAATAATAAGTTTCGGCAATCATTTTGCACATTTTGACAATTTAATAACGGTTTTTCGTAAATTTTCAACAAATATGGAAAAGAATGCTTTATAACTTTTAAAATTTGTATAAAGACTAAAAAAACTAATGATGCAGTTTAATAGATTATTAAGTTTTAAATTAATTAGCAGGAAAAAAATGAATTTTCTCTCACCGTTCTCGAGTTATACCCTTTTAAAGCTTTGCACCCATTGTATGAAATGTATAATAATATAAGGTGTGAACTAGGTTTGCATTGGTTTAAACTTTAAATAATTGGATTTATAAAATGTTTTTACCACTCATACATAACAATTATATTAAAAACAAAGAAAAATAGATTTGTTATTAATCATTTATTAGAGTTCTTGCGATGCTGCTCTACCCCTTGCAATAAACTCTGAAAGTCTGTTTCAGAAGTTGTGATATTGATATAACTATTAGCCAAGGCCACACCACGTTCTGCGACATCATTTACAACTTGCAATTGTTGAACTTTGTGTTTTGCTTCCTGAAATGATTTGTTGTTTTCCCATTTTTCTGGATCCGTTTGTAAAAAATCAGTAGAAATGTTGCAGACTTCAAAAAAAAGTTAGGCTGGCTTTTGTAATAAAACACTGAGTTTGTTTATTTTCAATCATGTCTTCTGTTAAAGTAGCTTAAGCTTTTCCAGAGATTTTATATATATAGAGATTGCTAATTACCGGAAGAGGGCTCTAGCATAAAAGCTTTTATCTCAAGCCATAAAATTTATCTCAATCTCAAGCAAGCGTCTTTCACTTATCAGTTTACAAAAATTTTAATTGTATTGTGACCTGTTATCTCTAAACCTATAGACTATCTGCCAAAAATAGGGTTGTAGTTCCCCCAAATCCAATAAATCATGAATTTTAGTTCGAGCCATATCAGTGCCACCTAGTGATAACGGATTTTTGGCCACTTTTTTGCTGTCCACAACTTGACAACACTTAAAACTAAGCTTTGACATAAAATAAATAAATTTTCAAATCTCATAATCTAATTTCATACAATGGGTGCAAAGCTTTAAAAGGGTATAACTCGAGAACGGTAAGAGAAAATTATATTGTTTTTTCTGCTAATTTATTTAAAACTTCATAGTCTTTTAAACTGCATTATTAGTTTTTTTAGTCTTCATACAAATTTTAAAAGTTAGAAAGCATTCTTTTTCATATTTGTTGAAAATTTACAAAAACTGTTATATAATGTATCAAAATGTGCAAAATCCCTGAAGAAACTTATTACTTATGCACATAAAATTAAAGATCCGAAAATTTTCTTTAAGAATATTTACTCAGAAGCCGAAAAATTACCGATTTTTTAGCAATTTTCAAGAATAATTCAATAAAAGCCCAAAAAGCTTGATTTTTGGTACAAAATCGGTTTGCGCGACCTCTAAACCACTTGCGAAAAATCTGATAAAATTCTCAAAAATACTTTACCTTATGAGTATCCAAATTAGGAAAGATCTTCCGAGAAAATCCAATTTTTTTTTTTTTTTGGGACAACCTACTGTCCAACTAAAAAAAGTATAACTCAGCATTGTCAAACTAACAGTATTTGTTCTCCTATAAGAGACAAAAAAATAAATGGTAAACTTTTTCAATTTTTGCAAAAAATTAGTGAAATTTTGCGATTATTTGTAGTTAACTGAATTTGGCATATGCTAGAAATTTGACTATATCAATAAGTCTGTTCGATTAATTTCTCAGCAAAGTCCAGTAAAAAGTACTCAGTTACAAAATTACAGAAAGTAAGACAAATTTACAAAAAAGTAAACGAACGAAAAATTTGTAAGAATCGGTAAAATATATAAAACAGCCGATTTTAAATGCCAAATATTAAACAAAAAAATCAACACGTCGTTATGGAAAAGATAAAAGTTAATTGAAATTGTCGACAAGAAATAATTTAGAAGTTTTTTAACTTCTTCTATAATTATTTTTTAATATTTTTTACTTTAAATCCATAAACAATTATAATTTAATTTAAAATTTGTTTTTTACTAAAAATACTTACAAGCATATTTTTTCAATCATTATGTTTTTTTTCTTCTTACAAATTTTTGCTTACAAAAATGTATCCAGTAAAAACTTGTAAGTTCTTTGGCATCAAACTTAGGCAATTTTTACTGAGTATTTGTGTAAACGAACACCTTCCAGTAAAAACTTGGGTAAGCGAACAAAATTAATACATATTTTTTTATGGAGAATTTGAAAAAATAAAATTAAAAAAAAAAAATTCAGAACTAGTAACGAATTTTTTGTGTAATATAAAACTCAATTTATGTAAAAATCGAGCAAAAGTGTTCTTAATATTTTTATTTCTAACAAAAATGCTTATTTTTTTTTATCGACCCAGAAAGTTTCATACTCTTAATATTCGTTGGACATAGTCCTTTAGACATGGGGGATTCCATCTCAAGTGACCGAACTTTTCAAACCGATGCCTTATGATCGTTCTGAAACTTGCAGCAAGTTGAGTTCTATTGGGAAATATTTATGACACAAAATTTCAACGGGATCGGTCAAAAACTCTCCCAGTTGGAGGGTATTAAATTATGACATTTTCGTCAAACAGCGCTTTTTTCGGATACATATATCTAGCCAGGCAGAAAAATACAATCGGCACAGTGTTGCCAAAGCGTGAGCTACGGTCGGTAATGCGTTGGCAGAACGCGGGATTAACAATCTTGACAGTATTGTCCTGTTACCAGATTGATAAGAGTTTGCCACCGTTGGCATAACGTTGGCAATTCAAAAAATTTGGTGCTTTAAAAAGCAACAATACAGTTTGGTCTTAGTATTACACATCTTATTTAAATGTGTGTAATAAAATCAAATAAAAAAAAAATGCTTCTAATTGGTTGTAATATTGGTAAAAACAACTGTTGCCAAAGAATTTGCTGGTGATACTGACAAAATACATGCTTTGCAAATTGCACGGTTGGCAATTTCTACCTATTATAGTCAGAAAATTTTGTCCAAAATATTTTCGATAGCTTTTTTTTCAATGTTAAAAACATTAAAAGAAAAATTGACTGTTTTCAAACTGGCTTTTGAATTTTTTGAAAACTTTTTCTTTAGAAAGCTTAGGTCGTTTTCTTTAAGAGCTTTTTTGTGCTTTGTGGGATGCGACTTGTTTATCTTTCTTCTTTACTTTCAAAGTACGCTCTCATAAATATTCTAAAATTTCATCCAACCGTATCGATTCGGTTACTGCAACTTCGTAAATTCGGTTGTCACAACCGAATGCAGTTGTCGCAATCCCCCCCCCCCCCATTCTGTTGTCACAACCGAATTGGTAACCGAATTTACGAGATTGCAGCAAACAAATCAATTCGGTTGGCAACCGAATTTGTTATGTGATTGTAGGGTCATTTTTGCACCAAAACTTTTGAGTGCTCAGCCATTTCTTTGTTTTTTAATCCGATTTTCATAAAATAAACCCTATAAGAAACAGTATAAAAACCTATAAAAAAAAAAAAGTTTCTGAGATATTCCCATTTTTAAAATGTAAAATTCCAAATTTGGTTCACTTTAACAAAATACGCAAATGTTACCTTCCAATCAGGGATTCCCAAGTTTTATTCTACCAACAGTGTTAAATTTCATAATTTTATAAATATATTTATGAAGTATATATGATCTCATATTTAGCAATATCAAGTATATGTGATGATGATAAAAAAGATCAACTTATATAGTAACATGAGATATAATGATATAGGAGAATATATAGCGCCGTATTAAAAACTTTCTTAAAAATAAATGTGAGTTATGAATAAATATCGTTACATATGGCCACATATGTAATTAATATAATATAATTATATCAAGTTATATATGACTATGTATAAAGTTTTTTCTTCGAAAAATATACTTTGTGATTTTTTAAATTAAATGCATAACCCGATGAAAAAAGTTTATGTATACTCATATACAACTTGATATCATTATATATGCTTATATGTGTGGCAATATATTACGATATATGTTCATATCTTACACTTATAAACAAAATTTTGTGTTAATTATAAAAATTTATGCAGAGAATATGTTAAACAACACAAATTAACTTTAAAATTTAATTAAAATTGCTTAAAAGCATGAAAATTAATTAATTAAAAGTATAATTTTTTTTTTTTAACTCGCTTAAAACTAGTTCAGGTTTTTAGAAGAGAGCGTTGGTAAAACAAATGAAACACCAACCCTTATAACATGCGTAATGGATTCTAAATTTTCAATTTTAAAAATTAAATACATAGTCCACTGATCATGTTTCGTGTTTAACAAAATGGTTGTTTTGAACAATCTGAAATTGCTGAAGTACTAAATAGGGAGGTCTAAACAAAAATATCCTATTGATCCATAATGCCGACCGGATAGTTATTATTTTTAAATTATTTTGTATAACAAGGACGTTTAAATTTTGCTGTTTTTTCTGCTCTTAAAAAAATCAGTAAGGCTTCTAAAGGGTCCGCCATATAACTTTTTTTTCAACTAGTGCTTATTTCGTGAATGGTAACACTTAGCTCATGTCTGATTTGACAGATAATTAGTTTTATCCATCCGCTCAACGAATATGGTCCGTATGTTCGTTATCTTGTAAAAAAAGTGAAAGAAACTGGCATCCTCAATCGATAAAACCAAAGCGTGAAAAGCCCAAAACAGTGCGTACACCCGAGAATATTGCTGCTGTGGCAGAAAGTGTGCGTGAAGCGCTATCAACTTCAATTCACCGTCGTTCTCAACAATTGAACATTTCGGAGACATCAAAGACATTCAAAAAAAAAAGTTATTTGGCGGACCCTTTACTTGAAGAGTTTGCGAACAAAAAATGTGATTTTCTTCCTCTGTAAATGTTGTTTTTTTTTGTTTTACTTAGCGTTTTAAATTTATTACATATTCCAACTTCAGGTTTATAAAAATAATACATTTTTAGATCTAATATTATTCTTTAAAATTAATATTTATATGTTTTATAAATGAATTTTAACTAGTATTTAATTGGATTAAAATAAAAAGTACTTATCTCAAAACATTTTAATTTTTTTTTGTAATTTTTTAATAAAAATGTTATTTGATAAAATTGTATCAAATTATATATAATTTGGTCATATCTGATAGACCCATTTTTCGGATCAAACTATTTGAGATTAGATCCCATGAGATACCATGAGATCAGCTTATTTATGACATTTTTCGGATCAGTTGAGATGTGTATTTAGCTGATATATGATTATATCGGAACTTTTTTCATCGGAAACTGTTAGCGTCTCTGGCTAATAATTTTCTCAAGTAAATATTTACCGACTTCATTGCAACGACTTTTGTTTTTTGTGTATAAAAGTTAAAAAATTATATTCACATTAGAACATTTACATTTTATATTTACACGACGCGTAAAAATCACTTTTTCAATCATAATATTTAGATCAAAATTTTATTATTATTACGTCTAAAATGATAACACAAATTTAGGTAATTAATTAACACTTTAATAACAATTTTTTTTTTTATAATATCCAAATGAGCAATACCTATAGACACATTTGATCACAAATATATTTAAAGCAAGCGCTAAGAGAAATAAACTGAAATATATTCAGGGTTAAAAAAGTTGACACCTTAAGGCTAAATTATTCAATCGTGTTCGATGAACAAATAAATTATAGATAACTCTAGGAAAAGAAAGGGTCAAAAAACTTTACAACTTAAATTCGCACAACTCACGAACTAAAAAAAAAAACAACAATATTTACCATCATGATCAACATTCATTTCAATTGCATTACCCAAGAAGGGCAGTGATGCTGGTCCAGGTATTTTTTTCAATTAATTTCACCAAACGAGCGCGACGTTTATTATAAATCACTAGAAATAATATAACGGCAGCCGTTAGAAAAACCGTTATGGGAGAATAGCCGGAAATGAATTTGACGGTTTTTGAGAGTAAAACACTCTCGGTCATTAAGGTGGTTATAACACGGGCGGACATTGTTTTAAATCGTTTTCAATTGAACACTTTTAAAATTTTGTGTAATAAACTGTTACAATTTCTTTGATTTCAGTTTTTAAAAAAAAAATCAATTCATATTTTTTTTGTGTTTTGTATAATAAATTTGTTAATATTTTTGTTGTTTCTTTTCAATTGTTTATTTTATTTTATCTTTTTTTTATTTGGCTTTATCACTATTAACAAATTATTAATCACTATTTTCAAAACACCCGCGTTTAATTATCAATGAGTTTCAAATTTACTACACCATCCAACCGAACTGAAAAAACAAATTCAAATATTTCTACGAGACGTTTCGGTATTGCTGGTCGAATGTCAACTAACAAAAACTCATTGATTGCATAAAAATTTAAAAGAAGTGTTAAAGTTTTTCGGTTGTTTTTGAGTGTTTCAAATATTTTGTTTTTTTTTTGTGTATTCAATACTTCGTTGTTGTCGTTATTTGGCGCTCTGCTCGTGTGGTGGCCCACAGCATAACATCGTTTATTACACTTTTAGCACTAACAGCTAAGCATGCGCAGGACTCACTCACACCATTGTAGCCTACATTATAAGACCGGCTCCGGATGTACCACTAATACTAACAATTTATTTTTGGTAGCAAAAAAAAAAATTGTAATAAATGTAAGTACAAATTGTATTAGCTCTGTTTGTTTTATTTATTCTATAAGGTCGTTGGATTTTGTTTGTCACAATGATTAATTATAATTTATTTCGTTAGCAGTTACTAGTAAAAATTAATGTTTACAACACATTTTAAAAAATTTTAAATTTAATGTTTTTATATGATGTGAGATAAAAAAAATTTTTTTGCATACTTAACATAGGTACAGAATGTTCTATCGTACCATTATGTATTGTTGTATATTTAAAAAAAAAATACCATCTCAATTATCGATACGAGCATACAAGACTTACAACATTTAGCACACCCCTTGCGAACCACCTAATTGTAAAAAAAAGATTTTTAGTTTTCGTTCTATTTTTTATAATGCGCCAATCAATTGGAAAAATTGTGTATTTTAATAGAAGAAATACTAAAAATAATATCTCATTTGACTGCCGAACTTAAAATGCTGAAAAATTTTATTTTCTGCGTATTCGAGCTTATAGGCCCAACATTCCGAAAGATAAGTGTCATCAAAAAATTGCGACTCCTTCTATGAAAAAATCCATGGGACATACGAGGACGGTTCAATAAGTCCGTGACTTTTTGAATGAAACAGAGTTTTTTTTGCAAAAAAAAAATATTTTTCAACATAATCTCCTTTTAGCTCAACACAGTTAGTCCAACGTTTCTCCAATTTTTGTATCCCTTCCAAAAAATAGGATTTTTCGAGGTCCATAAAATAGGCATTTGTTTAGTCAATAATTTCATAGTTGGAGCTAAATCTCTTTCTACCGAGCCATTTCTTTAGGTTTGGAAATAGGAAATAGTTAATGGGGCTAAATCCGGAGAATATGGCGGATGCGGTACCAATTACGTAGCCCAATTCATGGAATTTTGCCATTGAGACTGCACACGTGTGCACCAGTGCATTATCTTAATGAAAAAGAACTTTTTTTCTTGGCCATATGGGGTCGTTTTTTTGTTAAATCCTCGTTAAATCGGTCCAACAAGTTGGCATAATAGTCGCCGTTTATTTTTTTTCCCCTTTTGAAGGTAATTGATGTGGACTATCCCGCGTTCATCAAAAAAAAAACTGTTGCCATCGCCTCATTGGCCGACAAACTTCCTTCAAGTAAAGAAGAATGTTCCTTTGGTACTTGATGCTCTTAATAATAAGGGTCCGCCGAATAACTTTTTTTTTTGAACTCCTGAACCAATTGGACTTTGTATGGCGTCATACCAAGGTCTTTATGCAAAATTTGTCTCAATGATGTCTCCGAAATGTTCAATTGTTGAGAACGACGGTGAATTGATGTTGATGGCGCTTCACGCACACTTTCTGCCACAGCAGCAATATTGTCGGGTGTACGCACTGTTTTTTGGCTTTTCACGCTTTGGTTTATCGATGAGGATGCCAATTTCTCTCACTTTTTTCACAAGATAACGAACATACGGACCATATTCGTTCAGCGGATGGATAAAACTAATTATCTGTCAAATAAGACATGAGCTAAGTGTTACCATTCACGAAATAAGCACTAGTTGAAAAAACAACGTTTGATGGCGGACCCTTTACAACATTTTGTCTTTATTTGCAACAATACATTTGAATTTTGGACTCTCTGTTTAAAAGCGATGGTCATCTCTGTTTAAAAAGTTGTGGTTAATTTTTTGACTCCTAATAATTTTTCAAACACTGGAATTCCCAAAAAAAAACAGTTATATTTGAAATATTATTGAATTAGTAACACGCTCATTAGGGTGGCCCATTTTAAAACACTTGGTGGAATTAGCTGGATGCTCTCCAAAAATTATGATAAAGGGCATAATTTTACATATATGAGGCAAATTTCAACATCATACGATGATGCGAAAAACTTGCGACACGATCGAATAAGTTGCCGATATAGGTCAAAATTCCCTATATTTGTAATTTTTAGCTTTGAAAAGCACTATATATAATTCATGTATAATGTAAGTACTTTGGCCTCCTAAACACGAATCTGAAGACAAATTAAACCAGCCTCCCGAAATATAGGCCTTGTGTACTTCAAAAAGAATTTGGTTCAAAACTTTGGACTATTTTCCATATATTTTATTTATTGAAGTGCATATAAGCATTTCCAAATTTTTTAAAAAAATCAGAATGTTTGTAAGTACAATTCCAAAAAAAAAATCCCCCTACCTTGTTCCACAAAACCCTTGCACATTTCCCGACATTGTTTTATCCAAATGAGAGTTAAATTATGTGGGATTCAATTCAATAAAAAAATTTAAAACATTTTAAGTGCATCTAAACAATATATGGTCCATAACTCGGAAAGGCGAACCAGTGGAAAATTTTTGACTTCAAATTCGGATTTACACTTGAATATACTTTATTTGTACTTATTATTATTATTATTATTTTCAATTCTGTCTTCAGAATAAAGAATACAAAACAATTATAGAGACGGATTGGTCCATTTGAATTTTAATAAATTTAGAACTAGTTTAGATAATAGAAAAGAGTGGGATAGTAGTTACAATAACAAAATTATATGAATACACCGTAAACAAGAATACACAGTTAGAAATATATAAACAAATACATTAACGCTGAAAACTAGTAATTGCACGTAATATAAGAGATGAAACTCAAAAGTCACATTTTATAACGACTTCTAAATATTGTCCGATTGAGCCAATTTTTTGTATACACGTATATTTTGATAAATGGAAGAATCAGAAATTGATGTGACTATTTTTTATTAAAGCGATTTAAGAAAAATTTTCAAAAACCTAAATTTTGAAAGCGGTGCTGCACGGATTAAAGCTGTTCGATTTTCTCAAATTCGCACCAAATAACTTCTAGACCTAATACTACAATAATCTGAATAATAAGTTGAAACTTTTTAAAAATGTTTTTCTTCATACAAAAAAATGCCGCTCTAATGTGCTTGTTTGGAACTGGTTTCAAAAAAGTTTAACCATTTGCAATAAAAATCTGGGGGTATTAATTGTTTATCCATAATATTCTAGTTTTGTTTTATAATATTATAAAGGGGTTATCCTCTTTAGAAATCACTATAAACAACAATATTTAAACAATTATTGAAAAAAAACAATGGTTTATAAAAAAATGTAGCGATTAGAAAGACCCAATAAGGGTTTTCACACCTGAAACAATTATCCATCAGGAAACAGTTCATAAGATTTTTTTTCCGTAGTTTCAATGAAGAATTTTATTAATATTAAGAAATTTTTTCATAAAATTTCATAGTTTCATAAAAAAAAAATCATTCGATTTCATAAATTATTCCTTTATATATTTAATGAAATTTTCTTTAGAGCTTGAAATTATTTCAAAGACTTATTTTATTTTTTCATAATTTCATAATTTCATTAATTCTCATACATTTTAAAACTTTAGTTTTAAGATTTAATTCTAAAGTGTTCAACATAAAGCGTATTTTTTTAGAGTGTCACAACTTTGAGTTGGCATCACTGCTTTATTTGACCACCCATTTACAGCTGATAGTTGCTTTTTGTTTAGTTTGCTTTGAAATTTCATTATTAATCGACTTACACCAGAGCAACGCGTGCAAATTGTTGAAATTTTTAATCAAAATAATTGTTTTATTCGTCAAACTCATCGTGACCTTCTTCCATTTTTGGTTGAATGGATACGTAATAAGCTGAATTGTCGGCATTTGGAGTGAGGAGAATCCACCAGCTTTTGTCGAAACACCATTACACCAAATTACTGGTTTGGTGCGCTTTATGGGCTGTGCGGAGTCATTGGCCCATATGTCTTAAAAAACGATAATGGCCAGAATGTTACTGTCACTGGTGAACGGTATTGGAACATGATTCGAAATTTTTTCATACCTCAGTTAGCGTGCATTAATCTTGCTGATATGTGGTTCCAACAGGACGGAGCCACATGCCACACAGCGGGCGCTACAATTGATTTACTCAAAGAAACTTTTGATGAAAAATAATTTCACCGTAATGGCCCAATTAATTGGACACCAAGATCGTGTGATTTAACCCCATTGTATTATTTTCTTTGGGGTTAAGTTAAGTCACTTGTCTACGTCGATAAATCACAAACAATTGAAACACCTGGAAATCAACATTCGAAGAGTTATCGGCGAAATTGTTTGTTAAAAATTGGTGTTCCAGATTGCGCCTTCTACGCGCCAGCCGTGGAGGCCAATTGCAGAAATCATATTTAAACATTAATTTCATAAAATTTTCTTTCCAATAAAGCCCATTTCATTGATATTAAAAATGTATTTCCTTGTTTTATTATGATTTAAACTTGTGTCACTCTATAAAAAACACCCGATATTTTATATAATGCTTTTTTATTTTAATGTAGCCTTGTGCAGTCCGAGACATTCGTTGCACGCACAAACAAATACTTTAATAAAGCTGTTAAATTTTTATCTTAAACCAAAATTAAAATATTGCTTTTGTGAGTTCGTTTTCATAATTTAATAGGCTTTGCAACATAAAACAATCTGAATTTGTAAAGTATTTGAACTGTGTAAAATTAGAAAAGATTTGTGAGTTTTAGTGAGTTTGCACGCAGTAACGAAAAAATCGTTTTCGGGGTGCCTAACTGAAGTTTCGAGTGCGTGTTTTGGAACTTATAATTTGCACCAGAATGTTCTTAAGTGAATGCAAGCATTTTTAAGATTGTAGGTCAAGGGTTTTTCTTTATTTAAGGGAGGTCGAAGTTGATGAATTCCTCAAAATCGATGAATAAAAAAAATACTAAAATACATAAATTGCATTTTTTTAAATCCTTATTTAATAGGAATTTATTCGAAAAAAGTATAACAATTGCCATCAAACAACAATAAATTTTAATATTAAGAGTAAATTCGGAACAAATTGCAAATTGAAGTAAGAGCTCAGGATGTTTGTTGATTTTAAGCCATAAACTAATAATAAGATTAATACCCAGCAAAACTTGGTAATGGGTTCGATGAAGTAATGCATTACCTCGTAATGTGTACTCCTTACCTGTATCATTATTTTCGAACAAGAAGTAATGAGTTACCGATAATTGAAAACTCATGGATTACCTTGTAATGAGACCTCATAACCTTTTACATTACTTCAAAACGTAAAATAATGACTTACCGATCATCAATTACATAATGCATGAATTATAAACTTAAAGTAATTATTAATATATATTTTTAAAAATCTATTTATAGATACATGACTTTGAGATTTTTGTAAGCATAATGGTAAGGTGTATATTTTTGATATCACGAACGAAAACACGGTAGAGTTCTCGCCTAACTAATTGTTAAATACTAGAGACCCCACGTTCGAATCCCAGCACGACCAGTATTTTTTAATAGTAATAATTTTTAAAAAGTTATTTATTTAATAAAAAAAAAAAAATATCTGTAAAAAAAAAATGTTATGCATTTTTTTTATGAAAATCTATTTATAGACACATTTTTCCCACCATGTAACCATATAAGTAACCAGTTACTTTACCCCCTACAAGGTAATGAGTTACTTTGAGGCTCATCGCCTGTAAAATTCATCTGTGAAGTAACGTGTAAAGTAATGCATGAAGCCCTATGGCGATACATTATTTACCCATGATTTGGTAATGTATGGTTTTGCTGGGCAATATTTGGCTAAACTACGTTAACCAACCTTCGAAGCGATAGCTTTTGGGCCAAGAGAAAACTCTCATAGTATTGCATGCAAATGAAAGAGGGTTTACATTTTTTCGGATTTTAAGCCACATTTTATATTAAATTTATTTAAATAAGGATGTTTCCGACACCCCACATAGCTTTCGTTATTATCATGATATCAGTAGATGTTATAGGTAGGGTTTTTATCAGTGGGTTGCTATCCTCCTCAGTCTCCCTCAATTTGCCCTCTCTCCATAAATTCGCACCGAGCAAATGAAAACATGTTGCAGAAATTGAAAAGTTTAGATTTATTTTCTCATGTTAAAGAATATTTTTTTTTTTTTTTTTATTTATTACTAATTATATAATTACAAATTATATCCTATTATCCTAACCGAGCACCAGCTAATATAGCTTTCGGCGCGGTTGTAGCGAAAACAGACCAGTGCCCTCTGATGGGAATCGAACCCAAAACCCCCGCACTGATAAGCTAGCACGCTACCAACTAGCCTACCTGGGCGCACTATAATAAATAAAATTTTTATTTATTTTAAATATTAACGATAAAATCAGCTAAATTAAAATATATAAAATTTTAATATAAAATTAAAAAATATAAGCAATTTATGCAACAATTTTATATCAACATG